>RJWH01002091.1:254866-269737 GCA_004363575.1 Solenodon paradoxus | reverse complement strand
GAGGGAAGGAGTGGGAGGGAGAGGGGGAGAGGAGAGGGAGAGAGGGAGAGGGAGAGAGGGAGAGAGAGACCCACAAATAATTTGCTACAGCATCATATATGCTGATTAATGTGTGAGCAGGGTCAAGGAAACTTCTCAGAGGAAAGAGTTTTAACATTTTATGCTGAGGACGACAAGTGTGTGAAGGTGGCAAGAATGGAAGGGGCACCAAGGAGCAGGCTGCAGTACTAGTTACCTGATCAGGGGCTTGGAAATAGCTATTTGGGCTGCAATCTGGCTTTCAGGGGACGCAATGTTGGAAAGATAGGTCAATCAGACTCTTGAGGTTTCACTTGTAGATGAGGTTGAGGGATTCAGATTTTATCTTATCAGCGATGAAGACTTCTCAAAGGCATTTGAGCAGGGAAGAGACATATTTTTGTGTTTTAGGAAGCTGTCTCTGATGGCGTTGGGCAGAATTGAGTGGTAGCAAGTGGACAAGTGGGAATGACTTTATAATCACCCAAAGTGAAGGCGTGAAGTAAGATCATGGAAATAAGACAGTCCTAGCTGGTATCACCTAGCACAGTAGGCTGCTGGTCATAAATACTGGCATTACTCTCTCCTCTGGACCGAGATTTCCTTAAATGCAAGGATTGTATTTTATTCACCTTGGTATGATGCAGCTTTTATGACTCAGAAAGTCTCAAGGTCAAAATCCAGTTTAATAACTTAATAAATGAGTGACTGTGGCTAACTCATATACTTTCTCGTCTGCAGTAGGGACACACTTTGCAGAGTAAGAACAACTATGTGGAGCACATATATGGAAATTATTACATAAAGTGATACTTATTCCTGGAGACTTAGAGATTGTTTAGGAAAATGTAACATGCACCAATATATCATTCTTAAAATGACCATGAGTGCAGTCAACTTTATGAGTAAGAAAGAATAAGTGTTAGGGCATCCACAGGAAAGCCACTATCTCTCATGATATTGTGCTACTCACGACACTGTCCTTGTGTACAGTTTCCTCCATGTAAAGTGCCTTTTCTCCTCCCCCTGGTGGCCTAGTGGATAGGGCCCCTGGACGCAGTCCCCATACATCCCTAGGACTTGGGTTTGAGACCTGGGTTCGGGGGAGCCATCAAGATGAACGGCTACATGAAATAAAAGTTTCTTCTTCCCTTCTCTTCCTGCCTGCCTCTACTCACCTTCATTCCTGCCTGTGCCTTTCCGTAAACATCATCCCTTGACAAAGGCTGCCTGTCGCTCATTATCAAATGCAAGTGTGATCAACTGTCTTCCAGGTATTGAGTTCCATCCCATCTTGACCCTCATGGCACTTAGCAGCTTTGTTTCTCTTTGCTCCTCACTGTCTTACAGCAGTCAGATATTTAAGAACAAGAATTGTCTACCTCACAGTTCTGTAAACCGTAAGAGAATTTTCCAAGTCCTTCCATTACATCCTCCCATTACATGGTGTGGTGCCCTGAGAGCCTCATGTCATAGACACTTAGACAAATATGAATGAATGCCAGGATAGGTGACTGTTTCTGAGTAGAGATCAGGGGACAGTCCATGAGGGAAGACATTCAGCTGGCTGTGAGGAATGGGTAAGATTAGGGTGGGGAGAGGTGGAAAGGGCACTCCAGAACTGCTGGAAGTGCACAGAGCAGGGATCTTGATTTTGGGTCAAGCTTGGAGGGGGGAACTTGGAAGGTGTGTCTGGGAGCAGTGCATGGCCAACTTAGTGCCTAAGTCACCAGAACTCACCAATGTAGCTCTCATTTTAAGAGCGTATTTCCTTTTATCACTTTGGTTCTCTCTAGGAAAATGCTTCTTAGGCTTAAGTGTCAGTTGATGTTCTCCTAACAAGCAGTTGTTTAACCAGATGTTTGCCTGAGCAGTCCTAAAATCTAATATTTAATAATTAGTCCCTTCTGACTGATATAAATTACACCTTTGATTCATAAAAGTCTTTTTGGGGGCTTCATTTTAACATAGGGAATATAGATGAAATAGTAACTGAAATGGAGTCTATTAGCAAAAGGATGTGGATTGGGAAATAGTGCTTGAATTTTGAACATATGTTCTTTTTATTAATAGTTGAGAGAAGTGAACTTTAGCTTTTCAACATTAAGGACTCATTAAGAAGAAAAGGAAACATTGAATCCATGTGGTATTAAGTTACATCATTTTCTTCTATTTTTTTCATGTATAGTTCAAAAATTTCCATCTTATATTTTTCTATAAGAAACATCCGAAAAACAAGCATAAATAATTTTCAGGAAGACCAAAACACATATAATGTTCACATTAAAATATTTTTTCTTATGGGAAGGTTTTTGCTTATTTTCTGTCAAAAGATTTGGGATAGCTAGGTCAATTTCATGGGCTAAATGTAATTCAATCCTTCTTTCCCTCCCCTATTCCCTCCCTTCCCTCACTATCCCATTCCCTCCCAGTCCCCCTCCCACCCCCCTCCCACCCCACTTCCTTCCCCCTCCCTCCCTTCCTTCCTTCCTTTCTTCCTCCATTTCTTCCTCTCCTTTTTGTTTTAAGGCTTAGGAGTGACTGGAGTGTCCATGTGAGAAGCAGAACCAGATGCATAAAAGTTGTGGACAAAAGAAAAGATTTTCATTTGATTAGCTTGATTCTTGCTCTTTTCAGTGAGGAACATTATTGTGGGCACATTCGAGAACATTCCATCAAATATCTTGACAAAAGAGTTACCAGAGATTGTGTGGTAAGTACATTGCCCTGGGATTCAGGTGACTTGGACACTGGTTCTCATCTAAGCCCTTAGGCAAGGATTCTCTTAGGCTCTATGGTTCTGAGTTTCCTACTCTGTAACATGAAGGGATCAGAGTCAAGGATCTAAGTTTCCTCATTTTAGAGATTCTATGATGACTACACTTTCAGGAGAACTGGATCTCCAAAATGTTCCCTTTTCTATTAACGGCATAGATGAGAGCCCTTTTGTCTCAGGCAAAATGGTCCTAGACATGTCCAAGACAGGAAAGTTTTGTAGCCTGTGCTGAGAAATCTGCACGGACAAAGCACTTTGACCCTATGCACTATAAACATTGCTAGAATTTGCAGGAGAGAGAGGGGAAATGATTAGCTAGGAAGAGCCTTCCAGATTTACTTGGTTATGTTTGATAGTGTTTGCAAACATGAATTTTTTACAAAATATTCGTGTTTAGAATCTAGGTTCACATCTGATAAACAACATGGTGACAATTAGCAAGCTACTTTCACGACCGATGAGTGGCCAGCTTTCTTCTCTGTTTGCTGCACTCAAAGCTGCAGCCACTCAAATTTTGAAATGGGTCAAGCTGCTTTTAACCTGGCCTCTCTTATTCAATGTTATCAATTTTTTATTTTCTATTAGCAGAAAATCTGTTTCATGGCTTCAATATATAAAAGGTAGAAAGATCACAAAGCAGCCCTGAAGCAGATAAATATTGACCAAATCAAACACGCATCCTGCCGAGACAGAATGATTTGTATTTTGTGTCTGGGGCCAGAAGAATATCGAGGCTGCTCATGCCTCACTTAGCCTTCTTGATTTTTCTCACCTGACTCCATTTTTTTTTTTGTTTAGTAAACATCTGCTTCCTATTAGATTGTTTTATCCCCTTAACCTCTATAAATGACAATTAAGTCCATCTAGCCTGTCAATATCATGTCATTTATTTGTTGCTACAGCTGAGCCTGACCTTCATTGATTTTATTGGAGTAATTTGCTGGAAATGATTTCTTAATGTTAGATTTATTACCAAGGCACTTCATTGTCAGATC
The DNA here is from genome assembly GCA_004363575.1 of Solenodon paradoxus. NCBI lineage: Eukaryota > Metazoa > Chordata > Mammalia > Eulipotyphla > Solenodontidae > Solenodon > Solenodon paradoxus. Next base: position 265,948 of record RJWH01002091.1, on the reverse strand, counting down.
ATTGAAGCAAATTGTAATTTTTTTCCAAACCAAATCCAAGAAGTACGGGAAAGGGATCTATTATTTTCAAGGGTTATTTCCGTTTGGGATAAGGACATGTTTTACCGTCATATACTTTTCGGATGCATTCACTTCCCCCCACCCCCGCCCCCGGCTCCCCTTTTAGGATTTTCCTTAGGATAACTGAGATAGCAATAAGAACTGGTAATGAAGTAGCATTAAAAAAATGATGTTGAAAATTCAATTAGATATCTATATAAATTTATCAAGTAACTGTACACCATCCCTTACTTACAAAGTGGGTCTTGCATTTAACTGCAAGTTTAATGATGAACAGACTGATGTTACATAGTTCATCTTGCCTATTACACAAGTATTATTACCCAATATTGGTGTTAAGAAGGGTTTTGTCAAATACTTGGCTTGTCTACCCAGATAAGAATGAGCAGTTCAATTCCTAAGTGAGGTTTTCTTAATGTTTGTATATTTATCCCACTGATGTCAGGAATGGCCAGGCTATTGCTTTATCTATGTAGAAAAGCAGACACTGAGTTACATGTTTTGTTTTGAAAAGCACTGAATACGTGACTCTTGCCTTGATGTGCTGTTCCACCCCAGTGTTAGCAGCCCCAGGCCAGCAAAGATTGGCCAGCAAAGCTGACACTCTTGTTCATCTGGAAGTGAATTCTGGTTTGAAATAAAGGAAAAGGGAAAAAGGACATTTGAACTCAACTTTAAACATTAGCAAATTAAACACTCTTTTCCATTCTCTCAAAAATGACGCATTGTTGCGTAGGAGAGTTTTCAATCTGTTGGAATTAAGGGAGACTGGAGCAGAACCTGAGCTTTATTCTTTAAATGACCATGTCCTTTTTTTTACACTCATGGGAGCGACATCAAAGCAGGTTTTCTTGTAGCCTAAGGCAATTCAAATATACTAGACCCAAGTCTCTAGAGATCTATTTTAATTGCAGCAATTTCTCCCTTCATTCATAATTGTTTTGAAGCAAAAGAAAAGCTAAAAATAGGTTTTCACGTTTTCTAAATATTTCATATCAGTAATAGATTTCTGGAAACAATACCCCTGTTGTCAGTTTATAAGCTAAAACTGTGACAAGATGGGTAGTTATTGTGATGTAATAGTTCCCCACTCCTGTCACCAACAACTTCCTCTTGCTCTCAGTCGTCCAGAGTGAACTTTAGTGTTGACTTTAATGAACAGCCAATAGGTTATCATATCACCAGGTATGCTGCCCCTTGAAGGATGCTTACGCACCAATTTAGGAATAACTTGTTCCAAAGAACATTCATGGAATAAAGTTCAGTAAAGGCAGAATCTTCTTTCTGATTAGAAGTCTGATGTAATCATCTCCGAGTAAAGACCGCATGCAGGTGTCCTCAACAAATTGGACTCGGAAACTCAATTTTAAGTAGAAATTACAGAGGGGAAAAAGCCATAAGGACTTGAGGGAGAAACTTCTTGCTTTTAAATTGTCGTGCTTCTCTCCTGCCTCTGTCCTGTCACTATTATTGATATAAAGGATCCATCAACATATTTTAATGGGTGATTAAGGAAGGGTGACCTTTCCTTTGCAGGTACAAATAGGTAGTTCTTCAGAGGCTGTAGCTGAATGACAAGATAATTCTATCCATTTAATATTGAAGTGATGTTGATAGTATCATTCTTTTCGTGTGGGAAACAGGACAGAGTAGAGGCCTTTTCTGCCTCAGCCTGTTCTGCCCTGGTGATGGATTTTTCCTCTGACTAATCGCTGTCACATTAACCCGCACTATTTCATCCTTCAGAGCTGTCAAGATAATGACGATAATCCAAGTGCCTCATTGTAGGTAAAGGAAATTATATGAGCAAAGTAATATCATAAAACAGTGTTTAAATATTTTAATTTCATTTGTCAGGGCTGCCCCAACACTTCATTACACATATAACCATCTCTCATCAGTGGAATTAGTGCATTATTCATTACTGTTAATTATTTTCACATAATGGCTGCCCTGATATATTTAACCTCCACATTATATCTCAGATAATGGGTCTGTAAAATTGAATTGTGTGAAGAGTGGAGTTCTAAAGCTCATTTGCAGAACATCAAAGAACAAAGGAGAGGAAAAGAATTCTAAATGGGACATTTTGCCCAGCTGGGGCCAAACATTTGTTTCTGTCTGATTTGCATACAGAAAATAGGTGGTTTAGAAGTTGCTTAAACTGTATAGTCTGTCTGTTCCTATTATACAGCCAATTAGGATGTGTTAATATTGCACACATTGGAAACAACTTAAGAATTACAGCACAGAAAAATGAACAGTTGAAAGCATACATGCACACAATATAGAGAGAGTAGAATTTTCTTTTGGGGACAGTATGTAATGAGGAGAGAGAGGAAGAGAAAAAAAGGAGGAGGGAAGGAGGGAGAGAGGGACAGAAAAGAGATGCTAGTGTATTTCAGATTAACTATATTTTTTATGAATAACTTTAATAATAGACACTAAGTTTTTAATGTGATAAAAAACAAAGACTAAACATAAAATCTAGTTATTCATTTTGATTATGGCTAGTCTGAAATTTGCCACTTATGTAATTACAGTAACAACTTTCTCAGTAACTTAAATGTATTCAACACAAATGCAGACAAAACATTAATTTAGAATCATCAGCATCCTATGAATGGAGGAAAGTTTAGCAACAGCTTATCTCTCCATGACTGTGCATTATATTATTTTATAGAGCATTTGACAAGCATGATGATCTGATTAGCAATATTGAACATATCTTTATGCAATGTATTTTCTTTGTACTTTTTCATGTAGTTAACCAAATCAGAAAGCTAACTGAAATCCATGGAAAATAAGTCAAGCTCCCGATGATGGGGTTTAGATAGACATAGACTTTAAAAGCTTTTGTAAATATAGCTAAACCTTGAACAGAAGGGGACGGAAGGAGACAGGTTAAGGGAACTGAGGTCCTGGTAATGGAAACACCACATACATGATAGTTGGCCCTTCCCCATGCTTTGGTTCTCCATCTGAGTATTCAACTAACTAACATGGGTGAGTGAGGGTTGGCCCCAGGCACTGTTATTTAAGGGTCAGCTAGTATTCTGAGGAACTTCCTGTCCTCAGAACCTTGACCTTAGGGATCAGAGAAGAGAGTGACTCAGATTCATTATCTCCTTTTTTCTAGTTTTTGAATGAATCTTATTTTTAAACATGCGTAGTAAGTTTTGACTTAGGTGAGCTCATGATGGCAGAACTGTATCTTCTTGGTTTTATTGTTACCACAGAGCAAAATGTAGAGAGTCACTCAGAAAGGACTTGTTATCTGCATGTCTCAGATTTTCATTCTAATACTGAAATTAATTTCTTTAAATTTAAAATCTTTCCTTATTTTGGATTTTTCATTAGATCAATTTTCATGGGGACTCGCATTTTTTTTTACAAGATTTTTTTTAATGAAAACATGGAAGTTTACATATAATTGTGAATTACATCGGGGGCACTAACTGTAAAGGGACTGAGTACTCTAACATGTACCCTGGGAATGAGAGCTGAGTATGGAAGGAAGGAACATGTTGAAAAGATGGAACCTTTCTCTAAGGTTGGGATTCTTGTCTCATGAAGAGGGTGTAGTTGTCCACTGGTGGTGAAGAAAGTCACTGTGTTGTCTTGGGTCAGGATTGCATCATGGAAAGTACACAGAAGCTGGCAGGCAAGAAAGGGACATTTCCACTGGTTTGTTGATGAGTTGTACTGATAAAACTAATCACATGAAACTACAAAAGTAGCAAATGTCTTGAAATCTGTATATAAAACATGAATTATCTCTAATTTCAAACTCATTTATTAGTGTACCACTCCATCTTAAAATAAAGAGAAAAAAAAAAAAAGGCCAACTCCAAAGATAGTCTTCTACCATTCTTTTAAAACACGTCATTTAGTTGTCTTGGTCATGGACATTTCCAAGACGAGACTTTATATTTCTCTCCCACAGCTTCTGGTATCAGAAAACCCATGCGTGCCCTTATTGAAGGAGTTTAGTCCTGCTGATATTGGTGCATCCCTTCTGACAGTCTTCATCCTCATCCTTGCTTCTGGAGGCCTTCCCTCTGCTTCAGTATCTTCATCTTGATTACAAGCTGCTGCTAGATTACAAGCTGCTGAAAGAGCCTTTGGAGCAAGAGTTGGAATAGTGTCTTTAGACTGACCCGTCCACGTTCGAGATAGGACTGAGGCTTTCTCTGTCATCTGACTACCTATGGCAAATCCAGACTTGGAGATCTTTGTACAAAGTCTTTGTTGGGAGATCCTCAGCGTCTTCTTCAGCTGATCGCTTCTCAGCACTGAGGTTGGCACTGTCCCCTCCGTTCCTTGGGCGACTCCAGCTCTCTGCTGCTCCTCAGGCTTCTCCGGGGTTCAGTTTTAATGGCTCATCTTTTATTCTGTCAAATAGATTTCTAAGAATTGCTCCAATTAAGTTTACCTGGTGCTTGGCCCTTTCCCCCAAATGATTAAACCAAAACTAACATGGCTCCGTTGCACTTACTTTTGGAAATCACCGGAGCTGCATAACGCACTGATTACAGCGGGCAAAACAACAACCATCGATTAGAAAAGATGGCAGCTCCAAGTGCGCTGGTGGGAATCAGCCTGTCAGGTAGAGTGAGGGCATGACCCAGGCCCAAACTTCAAAGTGGACTTGGTAACTGGCCAGCGCAGAACATGGACTTGAATGTAACAGATGGACTTTTTGAGACAACAGCCTCCGCCTGCACCGACTGTACCCAAAGCGCACCGCCCTGGTGAGTTGCTGTTCCTGCGGGCTCCCTACCCAACCTCTGCGGATACCCCAGCATCAGAGCCTTCCCCTCACTCGTGGTGATGAGGTAACTTTCTGGAAGAGCGCTCAGCCCACTGCACTGGGGCGGGGGAAATATGTCCGACTCACTGCGGTCAGAAGCCCCTGTCGTGATTACAATAGGCCATGTTCTTGCCGTCTAGTCTGTGTCTCATCTCCAGCTATCTGCTAGGCAGGGCATTACTTTGCCACAGTGTGAGTATCTGCGTGACATATGGGAACTGCCAGACAAAATGAAGGCAAAGAGGAATCAAATGTCAACAGGGACTCATTAAAATCCCCTCCCTTTTGTGCGCGTTGGCAGCTCGGATTCAGACCAGTTTGGAACTGGGAGTAGGCGTGGTCTTCTGGTCCTGGAACACACCTCCCCTTTTCCTGGAGGTCTGCAGGCTACTTCTCTTCCCTTTGCAAAAAGCCCAGAACCTAAAGGCAAGGGATAGAAGAGGCATTTGTGCAGGGGCTCCCGTCTTCCTTTTCCGCCAAAGTATATATATTTCTTTATCTGCTCCTACTTACAGTCCCAATCTCTATCAGCCAGATGGGGAAAATCGATAATAACTGGTAACATTAATACTAGAACAGGCAGGGTCCAGAAGTGATAGTCTCGCTGGCTGCTACTTCTGGCAAATTTCATTTGCCCCTTGCACAGTGTCTGGCCCCTGACTAGAAACCATTAACCACCATTGCGAGGGGGCCTTTTGCTAAATTCTCCTTTTTCACTGAAACTGTTAACTTCTCCATTGTTATGAAGATTTGCACCTCCCTTTTGACGGTTTCATTTCCTACTCCCTCTAAAAATGCTTACTTGCAGGAGGTAAGCACAGAGAGAGATTTTATCTTGCCCACAGGCTGCCTTCAGCCAACCCATCCCCCAGCTGCAGACTAGAGTACAGCAGAAAATTGCCCCACAAGCCTTTGATTGGTTGAAAAATGTTTAAAAGCATCTGCTCAAGACCCCCTGAACAGCGGCTTTGGACTCTGTTCTTGGGCTGACTCCATCTTGTGCCTGGGGTTCCCCCCACCCTGCTCCCACCCCCCACTCCCCCATAAAGCTCTCAACTAAAACATTGTTTGGTCCAGGTATTTTCTATTACTGAGCATCAAAGAACTCACAGAAAGGGGGGGGCCTCTTGGTGGCCCCCTTGACCCGCTACTAAAACAATTTGTAAATATAACAATTTTATTGCGAACATGGCAGAATTGTCTATTAATATTAAAGCGTAGTTTTTGTTAACCGAACAGATAGAAAAGGACATCTCGCTATTTTAGTATGTATTTTTTTCTCACTGTCCAGATTGATTACTCCTTATTTTCATGTTTTAATTTTCTATGCGAGTCATCTCTTCATGATCTTGTTTTCTTATCGCTTATCTATTGATTCTTAGTATTTTTCTTATTGAATGGTCTCTTTACATAAAAAATATACTATTTCATCTATATTATTGCTACACATATTTTACTGTATGCAATTTTTATTTTTATTGTAGCTTTTTTTTCACTTGTGCCCAAGTTTTTCATAACTTATGTAGTCCAAGGAATAGATCTACTCTAGTATTTTAATTCCTTGTGTCTTGCAATGTTATCACAATTCGCTCATTTAAAGAAGGGTTAAATAAAGTCTTGGGAAGTGTGAAAATATAGTGGAGAAAGCTGAACTGATAAAGAGTTGGAAATAAAATCGTGATAAATTATCTCTCAGTCTCTTGCACTGTTCTTCTATTTTAATGAATTAGACAAATTCACTTCTGAATAACCATCATGAGAATAAACCCAGTTGATGAGAAAGAGATAAAGGAAAAGTTGATCTCTGCCATTATCTTCCCTCTTATGCTCATTCATCACACATCATGCGGTTGAATTATCCTATAGCATCAACCCCTTAGATCATTCTGTATGAAGCAAGGTCTGAGCTTTGGCACTGGACACTCAAGTACATTTTTTTCTTTATTTTTTCTTTATCTACTCTTTTCATTCTATATTTATTTCCCAATGGCTTATTCATTTACTTAGCATTTCTTGGGCTTCTACCATATACCAGTAAGGTGTTTTGAAATAAATAAAAGCAATCCCTAACAAACAAGACCTCACAGTACAGCCAGCAACCTTCTCCTGATTCCTATTATTCTAGAACCTGCTTAATTTGCTCATTATATCTGGATATTATTAGACTTTAGCTATTGGCTCCAAAGCACTACCTATCCCTGACAGTCCCCTTTCCAATTCCGCTTTCTTTAATGTCTTTTCTGTTCACTCTATCCCTGTTGGAATGAATCAACCACTGTTCTAAACATCCCCAAAGAATGATGTTTTCATCGCTCTTATGGTATTTGATCTTTATGAGCTTTATAATAGAGTTACTGGTGTTTGCCTCTGTCTGTTACACTAGATTATGACACTCATGACAACAGCAATTGGATTATGCTCAACTTTGTATGTCTTACTGTGCAGAGCAGGGGAGCCTGTGTCCATGGTAGGAATGGAGTAACAGCTGTCATTTTCATTTCCATTCATTTGACTGAAAGCTGAAACTACAAAATTAAGTACAGAATCATTAGCATGACGTTGTGATTCTCAAATTTGTATGCTCATTGTGAGACTCTAGAGGCGATGACTGCAACACAGCTCAGATTTACTATCCAGTAGGTACTCAGTAAGAATACTTCATTGACCATCAGAAAGGGTGACATTAAATCTGTGCAAAGAACCCATAATGGCATGCATTGCCCACTTTGTCTTTCATCCTATTTCTGTATTCTTACAATTAAAAAAAGTCATAAGACATCATTTTACTAGTTGTCAATGAATGCATCATATTTACTGAAGCAATTGTGTGATGGAAAGAGTTACGAAGCATCACACAATACTCATTAACATAGGCTCCTGTTTCTAGCGTTTGCTAAAAAGGTTTATTTCACCACTGCCAAGTGGCAAAGGGTTTTTGGCTCTTTCCATTAAGTATTAATAAAACATCTTGTAATACAGATTCCCTTCACCTGACTCACCTGGGAGTTGTTTGGAAGAGATCCATTTATTTCACTTAAAGTTTGTTATAGCCTTCTATTTCCGTGCTAAATCCCAGGGCACCACCATGGCCCAGAAAGGTTGGTGTTCATTTGTTTAGAGACTTAAAAAAGATTACTTTTTGCTGTTAGTGTCAGGACAAGTCAAAACAGGGCTCCTCTTTTATTTTTACTTGGCAACCCGAAGAATGAAAATAATCTGATATTTCTAATGAAAGTGACTTTTTTGCAAACAAGTCATTGCCACTGCTTGCTTGACAAAATACCAAGGCCAATCTTAGGAAACATCGGGAAGTTGAGAAAGATTGTTTTTTGTTCTTGCCCAACATTGTGTTCTGAGCCATTTTATCTTCTTAGAAAAGTAGTTCTTTAATGTTTCTTGTCTGGTCCTTCCCTTGGTGCCCTTCTACGCAGGCCAAACCTCTCACTTCTACTCTTGAGCCATCTCTCTATCCTGCTTTTCTCAGTTTCTGCCACCTTAGAGAGGTAAATGTTTTCTGATATTTTGCTAGAACCCTGACCCTTTTCTAAGAATCTCACATGTATCATTAGTCTTCAAAGTAATCCCATGGGGTGGTGATACTTACCATCATTTTACAAATAAAGTAATTGAGTCTTGGTGAGTTTAGAAGAATTACTCAAGGTCACAAACAAGTGTGGTGGATGGTAGTTTCCATAGATGGCCAACAGTCTCTCTTACCCTGAGTGTTCTTTGATAATATGGCTTTGTAGCTCTTTCTGTTAAAGGACTGGGTCTATGTCTCTTCCTTTTGAATCTGGGTGGATTTGCAGCTTCTTCCTCTCACAGAGTATTAGGCTAATGTGATACTATTTGATTCCGAATCTAGGACTTAAAGGTCATGCAGTTTCTGTTTTGATCACTGGAACACTTGTGCTTGGCGTGCTCAGCTATCATGGGAGGAAGGCTGGTTACCCCGAGGCTGCCATCTGGTGCAGAATCCAAGCTACACGAAGTGGTCGTGTGTAGATATGCTGATTGCAGTCAAGCCTTTGAGTCATTTTATCACTAGTAACAAAATGATGAATGAAACCCTCTTGGACCTGGCAGTCCAGCTCTTCTACCAGCTGAGACTCACTGGATCATCCTAGTCAATGCGACATGGAACAGTTGAATCCATGAAAGAGAAAATTTCCAAAACTCCTATCCCACAGAATTAGTGAACAAAATAAAATGGTGGTTGTTTTAAGTCATTAAGTGTTGGGGTGGCTTCTTAGAATCCAAAAGGAACTGAAATAGGCAGTAAATAGAACCAAAGTGTGGACGTTCTGATCCCAGAGTTCTCACACTAAAGTTCTGCACTTTAAGGATGAACTAGCTTTCAGTAATTGATGACACACTGCTAGTCTTTTCATTTAACTGCATCCTTCTTAAACCACAAAAGCTGAATTTTCTAGTGGTGAAATTTCTGGTATCATGAGAAGTATACATGGGGTTCCTTAAGTCAAATGAAAATATTTATTACCTATTTCACATTGAGAAACATTAGCCTTTGTCACCGAGTAGAATTTATGTTATCTCAACTATTTTTTAAATTGGGTGTAATACACCACAAATTATAAATGTGTGGCTCAATAAATTGTCATCAAGTGATTCCCTGATGTAGTCATCATCTAGGGCAAGAACTGGAGCACTGACGGCCTCTGCTTCAGAACCCTTATCTCTTCTTCCTCCTCAAAACGGACTGCCACCCTGACTTCTAACATCGTAGATTCATTTTATTTGCTTTTGAACTTTATATAAATGGAACCATATAAAAAGTATCATTTTGAGTGGCTTATTTTGTTCAACATTATGTTTGGGAAAACAACTCATTGGTAAAGATAATTATAGCTCATGTATTCTTGTGTATGTATTAATAGAATTTCATAAGGTGACTATGTTATGACCCCATCATTGTTTATATAGTCGATTTCAGATACTTAGGTTAGCAAAAAAAAAGTTCTTTCTTTTATGAGAGTTTATTTTTAAATTTGAGATGTAATTATAATATAAATTGCATTTATTTCTGATGTAAAATATAATGGTTTAATATATGTATAGCTTGTGCAATGATTGCCACATTAAATCTAGTTAACATTCATCACTACACATACTGACAAACTATTTCCCTTGTGATGAGAACTTTTGAATCTATTCTTAACGACTTTCAAATATATGATACAGCATTATTAACTATAGTTCTTTTTTTGTCAAATTACAAATATAGAAGGAATACAATATGTGAGGAATAACCACCAAATGAAATGTAATCTCCATCCATTTATCTCCCACTGACTAATGAGAACAGAGGTACCTGAGCACAGGAGAGTCTTCACACAGAGAGAACCTGTTAGAATTTAGGCACTCAAATTAGAGAGAAAGGCTAAGATTTGGCCTAATGGGGTTAGGGGGGTGGGAAGGAAGAAAGTAGGAGGGATAGGGTCATATCTCCATGAGGGAAGTTGGGCAATTCAAGTCCTGAATCCGAAGGTGTATTTGCATCCGCTATTGAGGTGGAAGATGGAGTTTAATGGGACAGATGCGGGGCAATCTTTGGCAAAGTCCTCATGATGAATGGGTGGTATTATAAGTGGCAATGTGGTTCTGGGTGGTGAGTAATTTAGTCTAATACACCAGTAACTCCAGTCTGGATCAATGGCTGTCAACTCCAACACCATGGGCAGAGGGGCATCTGGAGAGAGAGCTAGAATAGACTGCAGAGCCCTTGTCAAAGTTATTGCAGGCTCAGTGCAAGTCTCAAGTGGCCATCTGGAACAATAGGCAAGGCATCATTAGCAGATATGGTAGGAGGTGAGTAATGACCGAATCTGGAGATGAAGTGAATGTCTAAATTCCTTCCCAGCTCAGCCAGCATTCATTCTGATTGGTAGGTGCATACAGGAGTATTGTGTTAACGTTTGATCACTCTTTTCATTTCAGGCTAGGAAAAAGTGTAAGTGCAATGATAACCTCTGCTGCAAATTCCTCCAAAATGTTATCGCTGAGATCCCAAACTGGAGAACATAGGAAATAAATTCCAGGATTTCTTTGCCTGTGCCTTTTAGAGTTGGTGTGAGTTGGCTTGAATGAGAAGTGGCAGAGAAAAAAATAAAACTTACTGGGAGCCAGAATACCTGGTCTAGCTTTAGTTCTGGTTCACACATTGGGGAGTGGGGGGGGGGGGGGGGGGG
>RJWH01002091.1:0-254766 GCA_004363575.1 Solenodon paradoxus | reverse complement strand
GCTGAAGGGCCCCATCCCCTGGGAATTACAAGTGAGCACTGCAGCTATCAGTCTCTTTACAAACATCAGAATTCTCATGGCTAAATAATGCAGATTTAAAGATATCTCATGGGGGATTTGATTCCATTAAGAATTATTAAGGCATTACAGTGCAATAGGATGAACCAAAGAGCTGGAATAGCAGGAATATGGGTTTAATCACCTGTCTTCCATTAACTCGTGGTGGTACAAACTCTCTGATATCTCATCTTTCTCAACATTTCAAATACAGGGGGGAAAAAATATGCTGCTTTCTCTCACTATGATATTCTTCTATACACTAGAAATACATTGGATATTTTATCCAAGGGAAATATAATGCAGTTCACAGAGGTAATTTAAAATTTTCAACTAACCATACTGAAGAGGTTAAACAGATAAAATTAATTTAAAAAGCAATGTTGGCTTAATGTATCCAAAATATAATCACTTCAATTGCAGTTAATTTAAATATTACTAAATACTTTACATTTTTGTATTAAGTAAAAAAAAAAGTATATTCAGTCTATCTAAAATTGGAAGGTAAATTTTCATAAGTATTTGATCTTGTATTTAGATTTCTAAAAATATGTGGAAAATGTTTACCTATGTTGTATCAAATGTATTTAAAATTTTTCCAATAATAAAAATGAGTATTTGTTTTAAACTTCACTCAAAGATAAGTAAAACTAAACACGCAGATCCTAGATCATACCAGTCACATTGCGAGTGCTCAGTAGCCAGATGTAGGGAGTAGCTACTGTGTTGGAGTGAAGATCTAGGCCACAGGTGTAAACACTAAGTCCATGCTTTCAGAGAAGTTTAAAGGAGTAGGAACTTCCATCTTGAAAGCTTATAAGAAATATGCTATTCTTTAAAGATTGTTTTCTCCTGTATACCTTAATGTTTATCCCTTAAGTATCAAAGTTCTTTCTAATTGTAGATAGACTTTTTTCAACGAACTTTACATTTTTTTTTTTTTTTTTTTTGATTTTTTACCTGGAGAATACCAAAGATAATAAAAACTGTCCTTGCTGAGTTAAGGCCGACATTATAAATATCAATGACAGTATTGTATTTTAATGCAGAATTACCTTCAAGGGTAATTAGATCAGCAGTTGGTAAAGCATGGCTGGTGGCAGAATGTGGCCTTCTATTTGTTCTTTAAAGAACATCTCCTTGGGTTCAAGTCTCATTAGTGTTTAGTCTGTGCCTGCTTTTTTTTTTTTTACTACGATGGTAGAGTTGAGTATCTGTGATAAATGCTATACAACCTTCAAAGCCTAAAATATTTGCTATCTGATTTTTACAGAAAAAGTTTGTCTATTTATGGAGTAAACTATGCTACCCAAATTGGAGAGTGCTTAGGTTCTTACATCTACTCTATCATTTTCCTTACTCCTGTTGTCAGCAAGAAGTTGTCACTTCATTGCTATAAGGATTTTCCATGTAACCATTTACTTGTTGATTTAAACTACTATGGATTTAGAAGACAAGTAACGTTATACCAAAAGCAAAGGACTATGGAGATTTCGTTCTGGTTTTCTGCAGTCTCTTTGACCAGACAAAGACTTTTAGCTTTATTTCCAGTTCTCAGATTCATTGGCCTCAGCTCAATCTTTCTCCTCATCCCTGGCTTCCATCTCAGTGTGCTCTGAGCAAGACAAGTCACTTACAGTTTGCACACACAACTTGTATATTTATGACCATGACATCAGTCCTGATTATCTGTCTTAGAACTCTTTATTCCCACTTCTTGGCCTTGTTACTGCTACTGCAACATGCTCGCCTTGGGAAGATGGTGCCTTGTCTCTTACCATCTCTCAGCCAAACTCCCAGTGACTCTGGGACCATGTAGTACTGCGCCCCCTCACTTTTCGAACATGCTTCATGATCTCAACTGCAATATTTTCATACTCTCCTGCTACTATCTGTACATATTTCTGCCTGTCAAAGAAAGTGTGGCTTCTAAAGTGCAGGCCAGTCTTCGCACGTTTTCTAACATGTGACAGGGAATCAATAAATATTTCTTGAACTACTTGTGTGACGACAACTAAGAGTGTATCTTTTTTTTATAAATAATCACAAATTATAAAATAATTGTTAGGTAATGGGAATATTTGCTCAAGCCATTTTTAAATATAATTTATGACTTCATGAAATCAACTAAAATATCAGACAAAATGTAACCTACAACATGTTCATGTCAAGCAACCGTCCTTTCTCTTCTACTAAAACAAGTCAAACATTAATTTGGTAAAAAGATCTGCAAGAATGGGGCACTACTATCCCTTTGGTGTGTAACGTGTATGTCTAAGTTCCATCCACCCCTGAGAACAAAATATGGACATATTTTAATAAAGTCACATTCTTATGAATATTGAATTTGAGGACTTTGGATCCCCAATTCCCAATACAGATACTCAAGACATTCCCAGAGTTCCCAATGCCTCACAGATTCCTTTGAAAAAGTTCTTCTAGTCTTGGGCTTATATGGGCTTGTATTCCCCTTCTCCCTACTATCTTACCTCTAACCCTCCCACATTTCCAGAACAGGCCACCGAGGAGACTCAGTTTAGACTAAGATAAAGAATATTACTCCAAAGGAAACACAACTTGCATAGATCCAGCACTGTCTACAGTAGAGGAAACATATTATCATGCAGGGCAGTTTAGCTCTCTGAAGCTACTAGTCTCATAGATTTGCATTTCAAGAGCATCCTTGCTTTACATTTGAAATCAGAAATGATCTTTATTTAGAACTCAAGGAGTAGTTTGCCCCACAAACAGTATTCAAAGAGTATTGGTGTTTCTTTTAAAGAACAATTTTTGCCCCTCCTGTAGCTCAGACAGATGAGGTGTGGGCTCTAAAAGCTATGGCCCTGGTCTTGAGACTTTGAGCTGGAAATTAAATTAATTAAAAATATAATATACAAAAGAAAATGAAAGTTGTTTGCTTTTTAAAAGACACTTTCCCCATTGTCTTATTTAAGACTGTAAACATCTCTAGGACTCAGCTTTCGCAATAGTACCCTAATTCCACATGGGAAAGAGCAAAACATTGTGTAACACGTACATTCCCAGGAGTCTGTCCTCTGTGGATGGTGACTACTCCCTAGACGTATTACCAAGAAACATTGATGGAGGAATACCAACTGATGCCTTAGTAAGCTTTTCAAAAATTCACATTGAATTAAACTTCAAATAAATCCATTTATTTCTTGGCGTGGAGAAGAAATGCTATCCAAGTGAGAGAATGAAACTTCCAGAGACCCGGGAAACACGTGTTATGACAGCAAATTGAGATCAAGAAGTTTCAAGACAGGTTCATTTTCAATGACCAGAGCCTCAAGTGACTTCTGCCTGGAGAGACAGCTTCCAAGAGTGGAGCTGAGACTTTTGTCCAAATCAGTAGCCTTCTCCTCCCTCGATCTCTACATATGGCTGATGATCAAAGTCAATGCTCTGAGGAGGCCTGTGATCTGAATACCACCATTTCTGGTAATAAATAATTCCTTATTTAGATCAGAAATAGAATGGAATAAAAAGGTTAGAACCGCTGAGCTCTGTAATTTGACACAAAGGAAAAGCTCATTCTTCAAATTGTTGCTCACCAGTCTTTTAGGTGAAGCTTGAAAGATTTTGTTTGTAAAAAGCTGTTGAAAGTTTATAAGGTCATCCCTAGCTACAAAGATCCTTAGGGTTTTCAAAGTATTTAACCATACCCTGAAAGTGCCCTTTCCCTGGGACAGTTCAAAGCCTCCCTATAAGACTCTTCAATGTTTATTTTCCTGGAGTCATAGTAGGCTCATTGTTTAGCAGAAATGGATTAGGTGAGTGTCTTTGAACTGCATGTTGAATGGACTGTGAAGTCAAGTGGCCTTAAGCAGACACATACAAGCAATTTATAGTGAAAGAAGGATTAAAAATGTTAGCCATCCTGATAGAGGAAATGTGGTTGAAATGGAGGTGTTAGCTAAAAAGCAAATATATTCTCTTGGGAGAGCTGGATTTCAAGGGTTTTATCCTGCATTTTCCACATAGAGCTTGACTTCTTGTCAGAAATCAACACTGCCTTTTTGGGGAGTTGCTGTTTAATTCATGGTGCTTCTTCCATTCTAACAGCTACATAAATAGAGATTTAAATCAGTATCAGGACAAGTCAGGCCAAAAGATCCATTATTAACCAATAACTAATTTGTAAATATTTATTGAGCACAAATACGTGCAAGGTATTAGTGTCATTTTGCGATCTTATTTCTGTAAATCAAAGTCTAAGTCTTTTCTTTCCAAGACCTGGTGATGAAAAATACCGCTCAGATTTCTGTAAAAAGAGGCAATTTGGGTCATTTTTCTTCACAAGTCAGTGTTTAGAGGGGTGAGTTGGACCAGCAATTGGTGTCTATACTCACATCTTTAAAGGATCACAAGTAATGCCTTTTCGTGAAATGAGATAATTCAGAAAATCTTCATCCTTCCCATTGTTGTTAAAATTAATACCTTCACATGCAATTTAAAGTCCTTGGTGTTAGAAGTTAAAGAAAAACATACAAATGACAAAAGCAGATTTTAAGTGAATCTACTTGTAGTTTTAACATTTGCCACCCCGGCCCCATCCTCACTCCAACACTTTTACCTTTTCAAGAAGTTGGGACACAGTGTTATAAATACCCAACTATTTTCAGCTCATCCCATCTTTCTGAGTGGATCTTACTTCACATGTATGAATTATAGATGATGGAATATATAGGCACATGCACACATACATTCTCTCTCTCTCACACACACACTCACTCACACACACTCACGCCCCCCCCCCCACATTTGTTTTACCACTTGCCATGGAGACAGGAGAGGACAGAGACGATCAGAGACTAGTTGTAGCTTTTACAAGCAGAAGATAATTTGTTCTGTCATTTTTTTTATGAGATATCTGAAGTCTGAATTGTGCAAGAACAGTTAACTATCTCTGGACAGAACTAAGACCAGATCCATATGTCCTAACTCTCAGCTAAGTTGTTGGGTTTTTTTTTATCCCTTCCACTTTCTTCTTTCTATTCAAACTTCTCATTTAAACTCAAAGGTTTACATCAAAGGTAAGAGTCATAGCCCCCAAAAAGCAAAAATTTTTATTTAAGTTTCTACAATTTGAGAACAATATTTCCAATAAAGCCGAAATGCCATCATTAGAAATTCAGCCTTTATGGTTAAGGCAGTGTCTTGTTAGATACAAACATGGTAGAACATGAGTGACAGAGTACTGAGGGTCAGTTCATCCTTACAGAGTAGGACTTAACTGTGAATGTTCTGGGGTCAGAGAGCCCAGCTCACATTCCAGTTTACAACTTAGATTCAGACACACACTTGTCCTTTGAATAAAAGCCAAGACCAGTTTGTTCTTGTATTTCTGAAAATCTTCACATAAGCAAAATTTATCTAGGACCCAATTTTGCAGCTATAGCTGGGGGAAAAAAAAAACCATGAATTTATCTCAACTCATTTTCCTTCCTACTAGTGACTTTTAGTCTGTTCATTTTTCCTTTGTCATGTTGTGAGCATAACAAATAGTAACTTCACTGAGTGTATCCCAGTTTTATAAGGAGATAATTTTTACTATGTCATCCATAATCTACATAATAATAATTATTATTATTTATTACATGCCACAAATATCACACAGCAAATATGAACACAGTATGTTTCCATGTGATGAAGACCCTCCATGTATTTCTACTTCAAGCCTTTGTTCATTTTTTAATGCAATACTGTATTAAGACATACGAGAGCATTCTGAAACATGCTAGTTTATAGAGTACATTCTCAAAAAAAACCTAAAAAATTTTCAGAGCCAAGTTTGTGAGTTATTGTCAGAAACCTTCTGAAACTTCTTTCCTCTTGTGAAATGTTCTCAGGGCGAAAGACAGATATGTAGTCATTGCCCTTCCATCTGAAAGCGACTTTCATATTTTTTTTCCTCCTCTTTCAGTGTGTCTTTGCCATATGTCATGCAGGACAGTAATTCTGGGAGTAAGGAATGGCAGCATTTTAACCCCAGCCCAGACCGGCGGGCTTCCTGGTGGATGGTCAAGACGGCTGTGAAGGAATGGCAGCTGCTTGACTGGGGTGTGAGGTGAGACGTTTCGTTTCAGATTAATTAGTTGAGAGAAAATAGGGACCAAAGCATGACTAAGAAGCCTATTCATCAAGACCAGGTGAAAATGTCATATCACCTGAACATATTTATTTAAAAATAGCTTTTGCTGCTTGAAAAAGTGGCCAACCATCATCTTACA
This sequence comes from Solenodon paradoxus, assembly GCA_004363575.1. NCBI lineage: Eukaryota > Metazoa > Chordata > Mammalia > Eulipotyphla > Solenodontidae > Solenodon > Solenodon paradoxus. The sequence goes on along the minus strand of RJWH01002091.1, from coordinate 248,455 downwards.
ATGCAGAGCAGTGTAAAGAATAAAATAAAAACCACCAGCAAGTTTCATAGAAGTAACTATTGCTGACATTTTGTGTTACTTATAAAAATCTTTTTCCTTTACCTTTATATACAAGATACATGTGTGTCCTTTACTAAAATGAAGGCAGTCTATATATTTTATATCTTGTTTTACTCACACAAATATCATAAGCACTTTCTCAAACATTTCTTGACAAAATGATTTTTATTTTGCTCTGTGGAATTCTATAATTCAGTCTTTTTATATACAAATAATTGATCAAGTATAAGTTGTCTCCCATTTAGAAATCTTGATTAGTCAATGGTCTCTAATTAACAAAGGTACATGACTGAAGTACTGGTTTTCTATAGCAGGGCTCAAATGATGCCTACAGGCCCATTCAGAGAGGGAATTGGTGACAGAGATGCAGATGGTACTCTTAAGGGGAGAAGCAAAAAACTAGACATCCATCCATAGTGGTGACCTAAACTGATGCTCTTTGGTGGAACATATAAGCTTTATCTGCCCTAACTCAAAATCTTTCCTCAGTGCTTCCTGGCTATCAGTCTACCAATCCTTTCCAAATTACGCAATGGAATATCCCCCATGCCGTCATCCTAAGTTTCCAGGTTTACTTCCTTTCTTTATTCAGAAAACTTCCCCTGTCCTACCTCAGTTAAAGTGTTCCCCACATCCCTAAAATCATTATGCATTTAACCAGAAGGATTATTTGATAACTCTTTGCTATTGCACAAAATCAGTTTCCTCTTGATAGATTGACTACATTTATATATGTCTCTAATATGTCCTAATTGGTGTGTATTTTAATATTCTGCCTCTTTTACATCAGTAAAAACAGGGCCTATGTACTATACGGTGGAAAGACTGTGCTAGAATTAAAACAACACTTTGTAGTAGTTTGTATGTGTGGATGTGTATTCATGTGTGTGCCTACCAAACCATCTGCTACAACCCTCGATTTTTTTCTCAAATGGCCTTTACAGCTGTAGTTTCACATAATGCCTCTGGGTTCCAATGGGCTTTGTGAAGTCCTCTCTGTGTCGGAACTAAGAGTTAAGGCTGGAACTAAGGTTAAGTATTAACCTGGGAGCCAAATTAGGGATAAAAAGAAAATTCTTCGCATAAGCCAGAAGACAGTTTAGAATACTGAAGATTTTACTCTGCAATGAATATTTCCTTGGTCAGTAAGACCAAACCACTTTTGACTGAAGTTGGTTGAAACTGTTAAGTAAATTTATTGGACTTTCTCAATAGATGCTAGGCATGTACTATGTTTGGAATTCAGTCATGAAGAGATTTAGAGATCGGTTCTCATACTCATTGTCCTCAAGGATTTTTACAAGATATGAACATACAGGATTTAACTGACAGAACATGATGTGTATCATTTATGAAAGCAAAATGTACCTAGTATACAGAGAAATCCTATAGATTAAATATTAAAAATGGGCAGAAGCTATCAAAGGGAATTTTTAAAGGAAGAAATGCAGATGGATAGTAAAGAGATTTAATTTCACTAGCTGTCAGAGAAATACAAAACAATTGTGAGCACCTTTTTTTTTTCTTTATTAATCCTAACTCTTTTGTCTTGGTAAATATGAAAAATGCTGATAATATTTAGTTCTGTCAAGAGTGTGAAAAACATATTAAAATATGTTAGTGGCTGGAGAATGGTTTCTAATTATTTCGAAACATAAAGTGAAGATATTTTAAAGAGTTAAATGATCAAAATAACATCCCAATGTTTACTGCAGTCTTACTCTGGGCATACACAAATAAATAAAAGCACAAATTCAAAATTTCATAAAGATTACTGTAATATTACTATGATGTTGGGCTAATTAGTGACAAGGAAAATGACTGAATAAATGTGGAACAACCGCACATGGAATTGTGTGCAGCTATTAGAAAGAATGAGTTGCATCTGTATGTATGGCTGTATTAAAAAGTTAGAATAAAGTGTCTAATAAATAGAAAAATATCATCATATGTTTTAGAGTATACATTATATGCTCTTTAAGAAAAGAGGAATAGGAGGTGACATGTGGAGGGAGAATGGATGGAACTTAGGATTTCTTGCTAGAGGGCAAATGGGACTTGATATTGACTCAACCAATGAGCAATTTCTGAAACTTTTAATGTACCTAAGATTGTCCTAGGCTCTGAGGAAAATACAGATATATGACATGAAGTTACTGACCTCTAAATAGTCTTTAGATCTATAGGATGAAAATGAACACATGGAAAACCACATGAGCAGGAGGGTGTATGATTACATGCTCGGTTGTACGTATGGACTCCAAGTGTGATGAAAATTCGGAGGAGAGGTTGATCTAGAAGAATGGAGGGAGGTGGAGGAGAGTTCATAGTGAAAAAGCAGTTGGCGATATCTAAACTATTTACGTTCTTTTCATTTCTCTCTCGCTTTCCCTTTTTTCTTCTCTGCCTTCTTTCATCTTAGATTTTCAGTGCTGTGCATCCAATCTGGTTATATGCCCCTGACTCCATCTTTGTTCACACTTGCTTAGCATTTTGAGTGCCGACTAACCTGAAATCCAGTTAACTCTTAAATGTGCCTTTGAAACTTACCCCCAACCTTCCACCCTCAAAATCAGCATCAGAAGGACTTCAGTTGAGATCACCCAAGCCAAGTAGTCTCCATCTTTATTGACAGAAGCACAAGTGACAAGTGCCAGAACGTTTAGTTGGTATGATCCATCTCTAGGTTGGAAATCCAGGTCAGAACCCTACAGGGCTAATTTAAATCCTGCCTCCTAGGCTGTTAAAATGAGCAAGGGTGAACCAGGCTGGTCGAATTTTACCATTTTTACGTCCAGTTCATTATGATTATACAGCCCCAGCCTCAATTAAGTAATTTTCACTGCAGTGGGAGGGGGTCATTTTGCGAGTGAATTTGAATGTCTGCATAGATCAGCATTATTGTTAATCACATCTGCACTTGCATATATTTATACATACACTCACAAGTGCAAAGATGCAGTTTCAAACTTAATTAAAAATAGAAAGCAACCTAAAGTGTGCTAGTATTTCCCCTGACTTCAGCATGATCTACCACTTTGACAAAATTTCATAAATCTCCTGCAATAGAAAATTCTACCGCACAGAACCATTTTATGCAGCAATATAGGTACTTAAAATATTCAACAACTTTCATCATGTTTTGCCTCTTGGTACATGGGATTTTTATGTATTTAATAGTTACATATGTTATATATTTTAAACAGTATTTTTTACTAATGGTCCCCCACAGTACATTTTTCTGAAACTCTAACATCTGTGTTTTGTTCTTGCAGCTCATGATAATAATCTTAAATTGAGCTCTTCCAAACACAGAGGACAAATTAGTGCAATTTTTTTTTTTTAAGATGGCTGGATCCAATGATGTTGGTGTCAAAAGTTATCACGTCAGAATAATAACAAGTGTTTGAATGTTATCAGTCCTGGTGACAAAATGCCCCCCCTACCCCCCAATTTTTGAAGAGCAATTCCAGATCTGGCATCTGAGCGTCTCCCGCTGTTGCCAGGCCTATAGCAAGGTACACAGACATTCACAGGAGAGGAACCATGGGGAATGTTCAGTGGTTATTTATTTATAAACTTGCCGTGCTACATCATGTAAAATTAACACCTTTAATGGGCTCCTGCCTCAGTTGCTTGAAGGGCGGGCTTTCACCAGCCAAGGCCACCCGCCAGTTTCTGGGCGGTGTTGCTGTGTGTTTGCTTTGGGCTGCTGGCTTCGTGGAGTCTACCTGCTGAAGTTCTCATGTGCTCAGCCAGCCAGCAAAGGTCTGTCCCCTTAGCGGGAGCATTTGGAAGTGGAGTCTTTAGTGCTTTTGCTGCTGAAGAGGCAAGTGATTACTTTGGTGCGTACATTCTTTTCTCTATCAGGTTAATGAAGGGACTTACTCCAACATTCATTTACTATAAATTGGGGGGAGGCGGGTGACTTCTCCCCTGTGCCAGTATCCAGAGGGTCCCTTTCCTGTAAGAGTTCATAAATAATCGATGTTTACAATGAAAAGGTTTTGTAAGCATTGTATTTTCCTGCCACAAAAATTCCCTCTTGCTTCTAAGGGAAGTCCTGTAGAGTGTGCAAAGATTCTGGAACTGAAATGACTTCTTGTACAGAGAGTGGATATAAGTATTTGGTGATTTTGGAGAAAAATCTCACCTTCCTCATACCTACCATGCTGCTCCTGTTTCAATGCCTAAATTCTCATTTGGTTTTAGTGATACTCAAATAAAACGATGTCTGGGCATGTGGAACATGTTCAGTCACTGAACAAACACTTGTCAGCTAACTATGTGCCGGGTATTTCACTTGGTAGATACACAAGCTCCAGAAGAGTTCATGGAAGAGAAAAACAAGTGAGAGATAATTAAGAGTCAACTTAAATTATTAGTTGAAGTGGGTGCTGGGTGCTAAAGAAATGCAAAAGCAATAGAAATTAATATTATCTGAAGAAATGGGGAAACTTTCATAGAGAAAGTGATGTCAAGCTTGAAGAATGGATAAACATTTGTCAAAATGAGAAGAAAATTCTAGGTGGTTGTCTAGGAAACAACATGGATGCAGGTAAAATCGTGACTTGTATCGGAAAGCCCACCTGATACCCACTGATATGCAAAGTGTCAAGCACTGTGTGCCATGTTTCAGATATATCATCTTATTCAGTCCATACAGGAGCCATATTATCATTGTTTTTAATGTGAGAAAATAGAGGAGGCCCTGATAAATAACTTGCCCAACTTTGACATTCAAACACATCTATCTACTCTCAAGCCATAACCTTGCTTAGACATTACAGCATTCATGGTTGTCTTCTTGCACAATCATAAAGGTGCATGACCTCCTGTTGGGGAAGAGTAAGATTTCATTTGGATGTGAGGTGAGAGGGAGGGGGCTAAGGGAAGTCAGGTTGTAACCATATTATGATGAGCTTTGACTATGGTAAGAAGTTTGAACTTTATTCTAGATCCCGTAAGCAATGATAAGCCAGTCACTGGAGTTTTTTTAAAGTGTGTGTTAGTGTGTGTGTGTTGTGTGTGTGTGTTTTTGTGTATGTGTTGACCATGTACCACATGACCTGGCAGAAGAGGGTTGTGGTGGTGGCGGTAAGATAAGTGTAAGTGGCTGTAAGATATAACATAGGCCCCAAGTTAGGATTTTCATCAATAGCATAAAAAAAGATGACCAGCTTAGTGTGGAAAAACATGCAGACTTTGGAGATTCACAGACACTTGGCTTAATAGCTGTGAGCTTTAAGGTCATTATTTAACCTCCCATCACATAGTCACAATTTTATTTTAGAGAAAAGGTGCCAGCAGAAATGAAGGCAGGCAGGTAGGACAAGAGGAGGAAGAAACTTAGCAGAATTTACATGGAATTCATGAAGGAGACATAGACAATTGAGACTCAGAAAATCTGAGCTAGAACTGAAGGCAGGAATTTTGGGATGTCTTTACCAAATGGGATTCAGTGAATTTTGGAAATCAGTACAATGATTAATTTTACCATCTTTTTTTTATTATATAACTCAGATTCAAATTTTGCTGTAATAAAAGATTTAAAAATAATATATAATTGACATAGAGCATGGTATTGGCTTTAGACCATATACATATATTACAAAATTTTTATCACAATAAATTTAGTTACTATTCAGCACCATGCACAGTTATATTTTTCTTGTGATAAGAACTTTTAAGATTTGCTTCTTTAAAAACTTTTAAATATACAAGATAGTATTTTTTACTATAGTCACCATGCTGTGTATTACATCCCATGACTTATTTGTTTTACTGGAAGTTTGTTTCTTTGACCATCTTTGCCCATTTTTTTAACCTTCCAAACACCTTTTCTCTGACAACCACTCATTTCAGTGGAATAGGAAGATCTATGATTTGGTCTTGATGATTTATTTGGCTGGTATCTGAGCCAGTATTTCCCATCTTACCCCATGTGGATCATGCCCACTGCCCTGGATTCTAATAAGCAAGTGTAGTTCAGCTACCTGTAGTAATTTTGACTTTACTTTTTTGATTTCTTCTTTATCGTTATCATCAGCATCTCCACTTCTATAGCACGTCTTCCAGTCTTTTCTTCCTTTAGATGTTCTGGTGGTCTTCAGTCATTACATTGAAAAATAGCTGTTATATGTACCACAATTTGGTCACAGTCATCCCTGTTGAGAAAGAAAACACAAACTACAGGTGTCATGGCCGATTCTGTTATTTCATTGCATATAGGTGGGCTTGGGTACAGTTCTTCAGCACTAGTAGGATTAGTTAATACCCTGGGCAAGAAAAGCAGGGGAAAGAAAGGGAATTCAAGTTGTATCAACTTGAATGGGATGCTTAAACTGGCACTTGCAATATCTTAGGACCCATTCTTAGTTCAGTTTGCTTGGTGGTTGTTAGGTATCTTCAACTTAATGACTGGGTGGTTTAAAGGATGACGGATGAGTGAACACTTTTATCATATAAAATAAGATTTCACTAATGAATATGAATTTTAAAAAATGATTGATGACCTAAGTTCTAAGTGTTATTTTGGATCAAATTCTATTTGCACTGATAAAAATGTTCTTGAGGAATTAACACCTGTGCATGCCTTTATTAGAGGTGGACAGTAACTCAAGGAATAGAGCTATTGAGGATATACATATGGAGTTTGCTTAAATGGAGAAAAAGGTAGAGTCCTTAGTATGATGTGGCACTTACCTACTCTTGCACCTTATGGATAAGTTTTTCCTCCTTCAACATACCTTCTTGTCTAGTCTGTTAAGTATCAACTTCTTCTCCCTAGGGGTCCCTCTTACATCCTCCAATGGGCTCTTGGGATTACCTCCACCATGGCACCAAGAACATCATTTTATAATTGTATATTTGTATTTCTGTGTTTACACAAGTTTGTAATTCTCTTGAGAGAAGAGTGTAGATCTTATTTATCTTTGAATCTTCAAAAACTTAGCATAGTCCCTGATTCAAGGTTAGCACTGAGTGAATCCATTTTTTAAAAATTAATGAATAGGAAAATATTTTTTTAGTTCAACAACAGATTATCATATATTAAGACTTTAATGATATTTTAGACACCTAATGATTAAATATTGACAAATCAAAATGTATTGTTAAATTATTTTAAAAGCATAAAAGTTTTTGTAAAATAGGGAAAAAGAAAAATATCCCCAGTTTTCCTTTTCTTTTGGCAGTATTTTTAATACTTTACCAGAAGAATTTCAGGGATAGTTTACCAAATTTGCCTCTAAAAATTCCCACTGGGACTAGAAATGTCTTAAATGTATAATAGATTTGGGAAGAACTGTCACATTTATGGATTTTAGTTCCCACAGACCTGTGACTGTTCCCACCAGTTATACAAGTCTTTTTACCTTCTTCTAAAATAGTTATTTTTTTAAGTTAAGATTATTCAAGGTCTACTTTTTATATAATTTTTAATCGTGATTAGAAATATCATAGTGTTTGTGAGGATGCGGGAGTAAGAAACTCCTGTACACTGTTGATGGGGATGTAAAATGATGCTATGTTAAACAATATAGACAATTCTTTAAAAGTATAAGATTATCATTTTTTTAGCTTAAATAAAGGAAATCTTGCCATATGTGACAACATGGATAAACTTTGAAGACATTATGCTAAGTGAATTTAGCCAGACACTGAAGAACAAATACTGTTTATGATTCCAGGTATTTGAGGTATCTAAAATAATCAGACTCATAGAAGTGGAGAGAATAGTGATTGCCAGGAGCTGGGGGAGTGGGAAATAAGGAGTTGCTAGCCAATGACTATGAAGTTCTATTATATAAAATGAATAATAAGTTTTAGAGATCTTCTAAGTAACATAGTACTTAGAATTAGTAATAATGTATTAACAATTTGTCAAGGGGATAAATCTCATGTTAAATGTTCTTACCACAGTTTAAAGCAAAGCAGCATAAAGTCAAGATTGGGAAGGCTAGTATTGGTTTCATCCCGAACAACTCTGTAACTTCCTAGCATATTGGTGAGTCTAAGACATGAGAGATTTTCTAAGTTCTGTTTCCTCACAAATAAATACAATTATCAATAAACACACATATAAACAAAAATAATAGTAAGATTTGATTCTAAAAAATCATGACCTCAAACTCAGCATCTTTACCTGCATTTCAACTATTCGAGAACAGTCTTTTGTCTCCTCTGCTCCCCACTTCTCAGTCTCCTTATGGAAGTACCAGGATTCCAGGCAAGAGCAGGGAAGCTGTATGAATGCACACCCTGTGGGCTCCTGTTCCTTCATCACCATTCTGTTTAATTGAAGTAAGAGACAATATTAGTGATGAGACTTTTTTACCCTGCATCTGGTTTGTTGTCCCAGAGAGCTAGAAAGGAGTCAAATTGGATAGGTCTCATGCGACAAGGAATACTGATCCCTGCCTCTTATTTGTTGTGCTGAGATACAATCAAGGATAATAAAAGTGAGCAGAAAATTTGTACCCAATTTTGGTAGTCTACTCTAGTGTTTTTTTTCCAAAAGAGAGCTGATCTTTAAAAAATTTATTCTTACCACTAAGCATTGAATTTCTCAAACTTAGGTATTTGTTGTCAGATCTCACATTCTTCAAAGATCTTAAAAGATTATGATATAATTCAGACATGCTTTTCTGGTGAGATAGCCGAATCTAATCTAAATTCTCAATCTACAGAACCATGATCAAATAAATAATTGTCTTTTAAGTCACTTGAATTTTTTTGTAGTTTGTTAGGCAGCAGTAGCTAACCGATATTCTCTTTATTTTCAGTCACCTCCCATAGATAATAGTTAGAAAATAGTGGTCATTTAATAAATGTGTGTTGAATAAATAATTGTGGAAGTGAACAAGTGAATGCAAGAGACATTATAATTTTGTTGTCTTTTTTTAGTCCACTTTCAGGTTTAAAACAGCTCATCTTGGCACCGTGAATACTGGTTTCTCCTACACTGCTCTGTCATCTGACACACACTTCTCTAATAGCTGTGTGATTTCACTGAATTTCATTTATTTATGGGTGTGTTGCATTAGATTATGTACAGTTTATGAGCTGGGACTGTTTACTTGTCATTTCTGAATCCTTTGTGCTCATATACTTACATACTCAAAAGGTGAGTCCTTTGGATGTTAAAATATATGTGAAGATTTGACCTCTGAAAACTGGTTGACAGCCCTGTCAGTAACAGTGATTTTAAACCAGGGTTGACAATTAAAATAATTTGAAAATTTTTAAAAAAATGTATCTGGCCTTATTTCAGGCCAACTCAGAATCTCTGGGAGGTAGAACTAGAGAATGTTAATTCACAGCCAGGCTTGAGAATCTCTGAGTTCAAATGTCCTTAGAGTTCATTAGTATTAGCACCAGAAAATGACCCTCTTCAGCAACAAGGAGAATCTATTAAGAAATAATTTAGCATCACTAAATATTCTAATTTTCAAATTTAAAACACAAGTATAATTAAAGTACTAAATATTATGCCATAATATGAATGAATGCATGCATGAATCTATATTGTCATAGGGTAATTCATAACAAAATCTGGTTATTATTTGGCATAGATTTATTTATCTTTCAATTTTTCCTTTAATTTTTTTTTCACAAATACTAAAAACTGTTTTTGCAGTTTTTCATTTTTTGACAAACAGTAATTTTATTTTTCCTTTTATTCTCAGTCAAGAGTTTTAAGATATTTTGGTGTTTATTCTGTGGTGCTGGTTTTGAACATTTAAAAATGACTCATAAAAAAACTTTTGTTCAACAATAGCTCATTTAGACCAAATCATTTAAGATTGCTTCTCACATGAATATTTATACCCCAAGATCTCAATTTGACAACACTGAGCTCTGTATTCTTGTTTCTTAAGCAACCAAAACATATTTATAGCTCGATTTTAATGTACTTTTCGCCCATGTTTGAATGCACCGTGATTAAAAGTTCACAGCCTTGGTTACATTATATAATTTGAGAAATAACCAACAATGTCCCTAGTGATTAAATATTCAAGTTTGCAATTATTTTGTAACTTTTGTTCTGCTCTTCGCTCACTCTAAAAATTATCATAAAATTTTGAAAGATGTCCTCAGTGTAGAATATGTCCATAAAATATTAAATATTCAATTTTCCTCTATCATGGCTTGAAAAATTCATAATTACATGATGATCCACATAATAACTCATTCTGAAAAGTCATATATGGCACTCCCTCTGTGACTGAGTTAATAATTTACTGCTGTGTGGGATTTTCACTCTGCACTGTTAGTCTTGGGAACATTTATTAAGCAAATGTTCATTTGCAAAGATCAGGATGTGAATGAAGAGGGTAAGAATTTAATGAGGAGTGACAGACAGGTGAACTGATTCCATATAGAACTTTAGTACAAGGGAAAGCAGAGAGCTTTATCTTTCGTTGCCTCGATAGACACCTGAAATGAAATATAGAAGACAGAGGGCAGGAGAAAAAAAATGATGCTCTCCTGCAGGAGCCAACAGAGGGATAAATCAAGAGAGGTGAGGAATACAATTTAGGCCATTTGAAAAGATGCCATTGAATGTGTCACTTTGAGCTTATGTAGCAGAGAGGATGCTGACTTTTTATTTTAAAATCACCAGACGCTGCCAAAGAGAATATTTCATGTCTTCTCTTTTTTCCTTTGGTTTTTCAAATTTTCATTGGTAATAGCTTGAATGACCAAAGTAATTAGATGGTAAGTAGACATAGAAAGAAGTTTCCTTAGAGCTGGTTATTTAGGGATTGGAATTGCTTAACAGACACTTTTGGGGGAATCCCATGCTATTTAAATGAGGCCTAAAATTGTTATGTAAAACCTAGAAATAAATTTTGCAAATAAATAATCTTTCATTTGGGTCAGTGCTGCAAAGATACAAGTAATGTGAAGGAAGCAAGCAATTTATGTTAGATTAAATGTGTATGTGATAACTTTCTATGTTTTCTTGAGCTGACCTTGGAATAGTCACAGCAATAATGGGTCACCAGAAGTTTTCAGAGGAGACCAAGAAGGAAAACTGCCTGCATAACTTATTGTTATGTTACTTATTAACTTGTACAAATGGAAACTTAACAAAGTGATATAGAAACCATTAGAGGTAACTTCTATGCCATCTTAATTTTTTTTAATACCATGAGAGTTAAGTAAATACATAAATGAGTAAAAATAAAAAAATGTATAATAAAATAGGTCAGTTATACATACATGATTTGAAATTTACTGAAGATTTATCTGTAGTCACCAATTCTAATATCTCCACACTTTAGTTTTTCTATCCATATCGATGAGTTATGAAAACCAGAGTGTACTGTCAAGAAGGATAAAGAGAGAATCAAGTTTTGTTGACTGGTGATAGATTTGATTTGATTTCCCTTCAAAAACAAAGGTTATCCTTTGCAAAGCTGAGCTTTCCTTGAGCCCTGTGCTCACAGAGATTGTGCTACACGGAGATATAAGAAGACTAAGGTTCAAGTTCTGGCTCTGCCATTGCTTGACTAAGCCATATCACAATAACTGTGAGTTTGTATCCTCAGCTGGAAAATATCCACCACATATTAGAGGATCTTTTCAGAATTCTTTTATAGCTCGAAAATTTCTTGGCTAGAGAATGATTTAAGTGTTTCCATATAGGTGAATAGGAACAATTCCAATGTTTTTCTTTTCCCTTTCTGTCATCACATTTATTCTTCTAGGGACATCTCTTGAAAAGTCTTCAGGTATAATGTTTTAATTCTTTTTATCTGTATAAACCAGCTATAGATTCTTGAATTTGAGCCTTTATTCTGAGGGCAAGTCAAAAATATTTATGCTAGGTCTTTAGACTTTCATTTTATTACCTGGAGATGTTTGACATTGATCTATAAAAAACATCGGCTATCGTCCTCCTGCAAAGTTTCCCAGGGTTTCAGATTTATATAAGAATTTGGGTGAAACGCTAAGGTCTTAGGGCACTTCACTCAGGTACTTTGAAGAAACTTGTCTTCAACATGGTCTGCTTCACAAAGATATGAATACAAGTTGGTCTTGACTAGCACTGAGTGAGGTATCAATGAAATATTTTTTAAGGTGTAATAATAGACTCAGCTTCTGGTTTTAACTTAGGTCCATAATTTTAAATCAGGTTCTTTCCTTAATATAAATAGAGAATAGTAATTTTTGTAGCTATATCTTTTTTGGGGGGCTTTTATTTATTTATTTTTTCACTTAGTTGTTCACATTTGTTGTTTATCCTAGCCTCGGGTCTTGAACTCTGGACCTTAGGATGTATGTGGGACTTCTCTGAAGTGTACTAGACCACTAGGCCACCAGAGCGTACCCATGCGGCTGTACCTTTTTCAGTTAGTTTGAATAGAACAGGGAGCCTGTGGACCATTTTCCCTGACTGAGGGGCATGAAACATATTGATTGCTACAGTCTATGTATATTTATTTAAGAGAAAAGTATTTAATAATATTTATTTAAGTCAAAATGAGTATAGTCTTTTCTCTTTGATCACCTGGCTTTGTCCTCATTCTTATTCTCAATCTTTGCTTTCAAGTCATGTAAAATATAAATTCTAGCCTGTCCTTGCTGAAACTCACATTGCACCAATGATCAATCGTGTTTGCTACAACAAAGTCACCATCCCAAGAAAGACTCGAATGTCATGACTGACAGAGACTAGAAAGGATTTATAACAAAATTCTCTGAATGCAAGTCAATTTCCTCATCAAAAATATTAGCTAGCTAAGGTCTAAGTGAGGTCACTTTCAAATGTCAGGTTGAGAGAGAGTACTCAACGATCCAACCTAAGTAATTCTGCTAACCACAAATTTCAAGATGAAACAAGGCAGAATTTTAATCACAGCACTGAAAAAACTCCAATCATTTTTATCTCTACTGAAAAAATGGTTAATACAATAACAGTCACAGTAGATACTGGAGAAACATTCTTCTCAGAGATCAAATCCAATGAGCTCATTATTAATACATGTTCTTGCATGTTGATACCAAAAGCATAAATATGCATATATATAATATGCACTCCCACACATACATCATTAAAAGTTTAAAACAATACAAAATATAAGATTTTGTAACTCCAATGAAAATATTTTGTAGAATATGTAAACTAAAGGCTCCACCGAGTTGCTCAAAAATTATTTGCTTAAAGGGTAAATACACCTTGTACATCATAATGAAAGTCTTATAGGTAGGGGTGGAGATTAACACTTCAGGCTGTCTACAGAATATTAATAAAATTCAATATATTTTCTAAAAGGTATAATTTATATTTTGTGGAAATGAGACCCTTTTCTAATAAAATTCTTCTGTCCTTCATTCTGTTCATATAATTTTGCTATAAATCATCCTGTAGGAATTTTTTCCCCCTAAATATTCATCTCAGGGAGAACCTATTTAAATAAGCCCTCTTAGCAAGATCTTTCAGAATTAAAATCACAGCATGAGCAATACTTCATCCAATATGTTTTCTCCTATAAATTTCTCTTATATCTAAAATAATATTTTTGTTGAAGGAGAGTATGCTAAAATTATTGATTTGAGATGATTCTGATGGTAAAAAACACTGGGTTAAAAGATCAATAAATTCTTTAGCTTTTTTTAATTGTACCAGCTCTGCGTCTGTACCATTGCAGCTCCTTTCTGCTCCCCATCTACATATATAGTAAGAAAAACCTAAGGGCATTATTCTCAGTTTCACCACAAAGAAAAAAAAAATAAGAAAGAAGAAAAATTGCTGCTGGATATACTGTTTCCTTGGTTTCTGGTAAACTAGAACATTATGCTCTTTCATAGTCGTCTGGAGCTAATTTTACTCTACTGTCTCATAGTCATTAAAATAAATTCTTTTATTTTATTTCTGGTATGAAAAGAATATGTAATTTGATTTCTTAGGATATGAGGTAGCATAAGGAGAGTAAATAGATGTGGAGACATTCACATAAACACACACACAGCACATTAATGTGAGAGTCTATACAAGCTCTCACATGAGGGGGTACCCCTCGAGAGTATTACAGTAGGGTCCTCTGGGTAACACATACTCATTGCAGAGCTCAGTGAAGGTTTCTGATGGAGTAACTGCTTTTGTAATTTCTCAAGTACGTGACAAATGAATATTCACATGTTTGAATCCATCTAGTTTTAATATCCATCCTGTGGATACGGATCTGGAGCTGGTTGGGCATGCCCATTTTCCATACAGAAACTGAGGTTAGTCGGATTGATTAACTTCCCATGAGTACACAGTTCTTGCATTGGTTTATTATTGTTGTTGTTGTTTTTTAATGCTATTCCAAGATTACTCTGGACTGTGTTTCTGTCGACTCACCTTTGTATCCCCCTTGGCTCTCCAGAGACCCTCACGCCATCAAGCAAGAAATGAAGCAGGGGCTCAGATGAATATAGATATTTATTTTTGGTTGTGGGCTCTATGTGAGGAGTATTAGCATTCTTAGCTTCTGCGGTCCTCACGGACACTGGGCAACTGTGTTTCTGCTTTGTGTGGGAAATGAGGCTTTACAGGTTACAGCATGAATAGATGTGGGGGCCGAAATCACTGCCCCTTATCCGTAACTTCCCAAACAACCAGTTCCCTAGAAAAGAAGTCCTTCAGTATAGTTCATACATATTTATTGAATGCCAATACGAATTATAAAATCATATTTATTGGAAACTTACTGTCAGCTGAGCTGGACATAGGTTCACACATTTGTATTTGAATAAGCTCATAACCTCACAACCGTGCTACTGCTACTATTAGTATGATTGCTGATGCTATTGCTATTATTTGTAGCCTCCTCATTTGATGGGGACATTAAAACAGTTAACTTGCTTGCTCAAAGTCAGGATATGATGAAACCAATATCTGAACCAGCCAGAGCTTGGTTTATACGACGGTTCCTCTCGGGATCTTCAGAGCTGTGCTGAAGGATAAAGATAAAAAGAAAGTCAGCAAGGTGTGTTTCCCACTAAAGCCAGAGTCTATCTGGAGACAGACCTAGTGTTCCCTGTGAGAGCTGCCACAGGAGAAGCACAAAGCACACAACCTAAAGTACTAGTCCCTGAGACAGTTTTTTCGGTCCCAGGAGCTTGTTGGAAGGAATGAGAAAGGCGAGTGAGACTGGAGAGGTCATTGTCTCTTACTACCTCGGGGTTGGTTTGGGGCAGGAGCAGTGGGTTGTGTGTGGCAGGGGAGCACTGGCATTGACTGGCTCTCAGGGAGCACCTCAGGATGATGCTTGTGGACCACTCCTGCACTTGGAAATCTGAGGGGAGGTTGCTCTGCAGAGAGCCTTACTAAGAGGGGGGGCTCTGTGATCACTTAACTGGTGCGCTTGAGCCTTTCTCTGTTTCAGTCTGCTGTAGAAGCCGAGATGACACTTAGTGGACCTATCCTGAGGCTAGAAACGGGGGGGATTCTTCAAAGACTGGATAATGAACACGTTGGAGACCCCAAGTTTTCCCAGGAGCCAAAAGAATAAATCGGAAATTCACCAGCTGTAAGATTCTCACCTGACAGGTGGACCCAGGACAGAGCAGAAGAGTGCAGGTGCAGCTAGGAATCTCACAGACAGCGCGTCTGTTAGTGCCAGCCTCTACCCTCCCTTAATGTCGCTAAGTGCGTAACTCTGCCTTTTTGTGCTTGGAGCCTGGGTTTGGGAGAGAAACCAGGACAGCATTAGAGTATCTAAGAGTCTGAACCAATCAAGAGAAGCATGTATTATCATTTCAACTCTTCCCCGTGGTCTATGGAATGCAGCAGACAGGGTTTTTCTAAACCTGGTTAATTTTCCAGTGAGTTCCTCTAGTTAGCGTGACAGGTGAGAGAACAATTACACAAATCTGCCACGGAAAGGAGATAAGTGTTTTAAAAACTTGTGTGATAGCTACTCTTTCCTGAAAAGATTGTGTTTATTCCTTTTCGTAAGAAGAGAATACTTATTACTAATGCTGCATATTCACTTAACAAAGGCAAGTGTTTGTGCTAAGGCTGTCTTTATTAGGAAGGATTTACTGAGATAAGGCCTAAATCTTTAATTGCCATTAATTTGTACTCAATTAAATGCAGGAAATCAAGGGGGTGAAGGATCTGGTACCCTGGGGAGTTTCATCTGCAGAAAATAAGGCAATGGTGAAAAAAAATGACCCTCTACAAACAATACAGGGTTATATTGATAAAATCACATAATCAACATAAATTTGCTTTGAAAGTTCTAACGTGTTATGGAGATGTTAGCTCTTTGTGCTGTGTTTTATTCTCTGCAGCTGCGGAAAACTTAAGTAGGCCCAATGGGTCAGAAGTATAAGGAGGTAGATGCATCTCCAAATAAGAAATTGTGAGCAGAAAGTCTCGAGGACACAATGGGTCTTTCACTCAAGGTTAAACTACGTGTTTTAGGAGGTTCTCTGCTGTTCGAAGAAATGATTTCTTAACTTCCTTGGTCAAGCGTTTCTCATTGGTGAGCCATTTCCTTCTAAAATTAAAGAGTTTGAACAATTTGTGTCAGGGCACGTATTTAGTAAATGGTGACGTGAGGAAAAGTGTAGCACTTGCTTGCTGTGTGTAGTTAGGCCTTGGACCGTCAGCCACACCATCAGCTAGGTGTGTTAAAAACAGCACATTCACCCACGAGATTCCAGGGCTGAAGCTGTGGCAGCAAGATCCCAGCTGGTTCGTGTGCACGTGAGGGCAGGACAGGCACTGAGCTCAGGTTTAGGGATATGGAAACCTGGGTGGCTCTGGACTTCTCTGAGCCTTCACAGCTGCAGGTATCTGCTTGCGCTTCTTCCTGGACCAGAGTCCTAAATCTCCGAGTAAACTCAGTGGGTTTATTCAGGTCAACATCAGTGGTGACCGTTGTAACAACAAAAACACACAAAAATAAGAAACTTAAGTTTCCCTTCTGAAAATAGAGTACCCTCCTCTCCTTTTTCTCAGAGCAGTTACCTTAGAAAACTTTACTGCATCTCTCTCAAATGTATGTGAATCCTTTTGAAAATCAGACAGACCTTTGTCAGCTTTCTAACCTGCGAATGTCTTTCTCTTTAAAATATACGCCTCCAGGACACAGTGCCTATTTCCCAGCTTCTGAGGCAGAATCCCAGCCTAACTTCATGGGTGCCTTGTTCCAAGGTGCAAAACCACTTCCTGTTCTATTACAAAGATACATGAAGTTTGTTCTCCCCTCCGCCTGCCCCGATGAAGCACAATTAGCAAGGGGTTACCCCAGTTAGCAGGTGGAGTTTGGACAGACCATCTGACAAATGGTGCTGTCAGGACCTGTTACCTGAGGACTAATTAGTGTCCATGCTCTTGAGGAAACATATATTATGGGTGGTCTGCTTTGCTGTTTAAGGGGTGAGATTCTATTGTTTTTTGCAATCTCCTAGCGAATGGCCTGTGATGCGCATCACCTTCTGCTTTTATGCTTTTTCAACAACCATACTAAAATAATAAAACAATTTACTGTTAAATTATATAAACATTAAATAATACATGTTTTCTTTATTACCTCTGTGGCGAGCTTTTCTGTGTTGGAAGATTTTGTTGTTTTATTATATTTCCTCAACACTGTGTACCTATTTATATTGATAATATATTAAGTATCTTACCAATTTACCCCATATTCCTGTGCTACCTTAATCTATTCCTTCCTCCCTCCCTCTTTTTCTCTTTCCTTTCTTTTTCTTTCTCCCTTCCTCTTATTTGTCAAAATTGGCACGAAAGCCTATTTTCCAGTCAAATTGTTCTGAACAGAAGGTAAAGTAGGTTTCATGAAAAGAATGTATCACATAGGATCTGAGAAAAACGTGGCAGGAGGAGACTGAACAAGTGAAACACTAGTTTAATCCAAAGTGTGCTTTTCTTTGCAGTGAAGAAGTTTTAGAACTGGGCCCTCTGCTGTTTAACCTTGAGAATTCAGAACAAAAGAACTTTCCTGATATTACAAAGTTTTTATTTGAGGAAACTGGTGAATATAAAACAAATATGAATTTCTAACTTTGAAAGGTGTTTGGCTGGAAATTATAAAATACCTATAGTCTAGTGTAGTATAGTATAGTAATAGCATAGCATTTTATTACATTATAATCAGTTATAGATATGAATCTCTTTCTGTCTCTCTCTCTCATTCACACTGTAATGATTTTATTTCTACATTTTGGAAAGAGAAAAACATCCATTTGATCCTATGACTAATTTCCATGTGTGAGCAGACAAGACAAATGCAAATTATTACCATTGTTTTTTTCCAAGACATCATGCTTTGGTTATAAAATCTTCCTAAAGAGTATATTAGCAGGTATGGCCTCGTGGCTCAGGTAGCTGAGACACTGGCGTGTGGACCATGTAAAGCCCAGCGATCCTCGTTTGAGACCTGGGGCTGGGGTGAAAAACCAAAATAAACAGCTAAATAAACAAAAGATGCTTCTTCTCCCCTTCCTTCCTGCAGATGCTTTTTTCCTCTTCTCCCTTGTCTTAAAAAAAGGAGTATATTAGTAATCTATGTGAAATCCTCATTAAACAAAAACAACAAAGATGGAATGTGATAATATATGAACTCTTTATTAAGCTGGAGCTAAGGATTCCTGACAGAATACACTCTTCTGTCAGTATCAATAAACATTTAACCTTTTGAAGTCAGAATGTACTTCTGAAATAGACATTGAAATACCTCTTAAGTCTCTCAGAAGGCTTAGCCCCTGAAATTGTTGGCACAATACAGTGACTTCATGACTGAATATTACCTTTTGCCCCTCTGACATTTTGACCCCCTCCTTGCCAAAGAGCACAAAGCAACTCCTGATATAAGAATAAATACACATAAAATAGCATATTTTGCATAACTACTCATATAAGTCCACATCGGACAGCATATATTAACACTGTTTTAGGTCTACTGAAGAATTCTCTTTTTACCACAAATTCAAAGGGAGCCAATGTTACTTTTCTTAATTAAGCTGGGCTGTTCTCTCAATTCAAAAAGCTTCATTTTTTTTCCTGCTTAAATTAAACTCTCTGTGCCATGCAGTGACCAAAACAAATAATCTATGACCTACAAACAAGACACTTGCATTCCCCGAAGAATTACTTTCTTGTTTCCTCTAGGTTATACATCTTTGAACCTCTCTTTGCTGTAACGACCTTCTGGCGCTCATTAGCATGCTGATTACCATTAACACAGCTATAATGCAGCAATTTTCTTGGTGTATGTCGAGGAGAAATGCTCATCTGAATGCAGTCAGGGGACAAAATTAACTGCATAAATCTACCGCACAAACTGGATCTCGTCCAACTTTGCACGAGTCGTCTTTCCTCTCCTAGTTGTGACATCATCATCCAGATTCCCACTGACGGCTTAATAAGTATCTCAGGGTTTCATATTTAATTTCCTTTCATCGCCATATCTTACATTTCAACTTAATTTCAGGAGTGCCTGACCACCTTATTACCATCTCTCATCATATATATTTACCTTTAATCTTTTAGCTTTGTTCCTTAATGGCTCTTTGGTGAGATTCATAGATAGTTACTTTTTTAACCTTTTTTGCCTTTCACATTTATATCTTTTTAAAAATATGCCTTTTTAAAAATACAAAATAAAGTTGGATTTAAATATACACACATGAAAACAATTAGAAAGTCAAGAACAAGATAGAAATATGTAAGCTACATGTATTTAGGAGGGAGGCATAACTATTCCTCTCTTCTAAGACAGACTTATATGAATAGTCATGAAAGGAAGTGAAGTGTGAGTGGAGAAAACAAGAGATTCAGGAGACTTGAATCACCCTCTTACCTGTCACAATAATCATACAGATTCTGAGCATAAATTGATGATTGCTAACTAAGCTTGCAGATTAGGATGTGAATAGGAGAGCTCGAGTGACCCTCTGACATGCTTATGCTGGATTGTTCTTTGAGGATGGCGTTTTGAATGTTATCACCAATGAACAAATCTCAAGGAGACTATGAAATCTGGTTTCCTTGATGCTTACATAACTGGACGGCTGAAAAGTGTGTCAGACTCAGAATCACTCTTAAAACAAGATTTGATGCATTACAAAATTAACTACCATGTGAATAATCACTCTAAAAAAGGAAAGACAGCCATCCATTTTATAAAATCAAGACTGGGCTAAAATTCAAATTTGCATTGATTAAAAACAAGTTGTGACCACTTTTACTTGTGAAAGATGAAATAAATTCGACACTGTTGCTTTTCCTGTTTAAGAAAGCAGACTGAGAACCATTTATTTTTCTGCCTCAGGGCGGTTGCACTGAGATGATGGGTAGCCTTCCTAGCATTTCTCAGCATGGAGTGAGCTGATAAAAGGGTGGGGCAGGGAGAAATAAAATAGCATGCCACTTCTCATTATGCACTCAGGTTCAGTCTATATTAGTGAGATGCACAAAACATTGAGAATGCTGAGAAGGGGGAGTTTAATTCTGATTCTTCCCTGTGGGAGAAGAGTTGAGGGACATAACAGAGAGGATATGGGGTAGGGTTAAAAAATGGTAGATATTTCAACTGTGTTTAGAAGATGGGGTGAAATTTCATTAGATTGAAAAGGATAAAGGAGAGAGTCTGTGCTCTCCCTTTGACTATTACAGCTCTAGTAGAACCACTGACTGTCAGAGCTACGAAAAACTTCGTTGATTCATTCTTTGCTCTAATTTACAGATGATAAGAAGCACTACTTTTCCTTGCACCCCTGCCCTGTTTGTATGATAGGTAATAAGCCACTAGGTTTGTAAATAAATCACGAATGCAAAGAATAAGAAACTTGTTAATATTCCCAAGGTGTGCTTTTATATACAAATGAGAAAATTATAAGAATGATAAATCAGAGAAAAAACTTATGTCTTTCATTACTCTCACATAAAATGATTGAATGTATTATATGTGAGCATGTACTTTTTGAAGGTTTCCTCAATACAATCACATCCTGTTTTGAATGATAAACTTTAAGTAAATCTTGTAGTGGTCATTTCTCTAAACTTGATTGCTCACTTGAGCCTGATTCTCTGTATAACCCATCCCTCTTGCATTTACACTCTCAAGACATGATTTCTTTAATAATATCAGTAACCTCAAAAGGTTAATGTAGCTTACCATCTTTCCTAACTGATTCCAAAGGAAAAACTTATCTTCTTAAGCAAAATAGATCCACAAATGTCCATGGTATTTGGTATACTGTCCAGAACATGCAGGTAAATTGCCTGCAAACAAGAGAATTATGCAGATTTGTTGTCTGGCAATCAGAAATGGTTTGTCCCAAACAAACAACCTGAGAATAGGTGTTTGCCCGTAAATATTTATCACTTCATTTATAATCATTCAGTTACCCAGTCGCTCATTCAATACATAGCATCTTCTGCTGTATTTCTGTCAATGATATTCCGATCATTCTGCTAAATACTGGATTTATAAATAAGATGATCAACAGTTCACATTGAGTATTATAAAAAATAAAAAGGTCAGGATTTAAATGCTCTGTTATTCAACAGTCATATTAGTTTGCTTGGCTGCCCTAACAAAACATTTCTAGACTGGATGGGATGGCATAAACCACAGAAATTTATTTTCTCACAGTTCTGGAGGCTGGAAGTTCTGGATAAGAGATTAGAGTACCATCATGATGGGATTCTGGTGAGAGCTCTCTTCCTGGTTTGCAGATGGCCATCTTCTTGCTGTTTTCTCAATTAACAGAGAAATAGAAAGCAAGATCTCTGCTGTCTCTTGTTATAAGTGCATTCTTACCATCATGAAGACTTCACCTTCATGATCTCATCTCAACCTAATTACCTCCCAAAGGCCGCATCTTCAAAGACAATCACATCTAGAATCAGGTCTTCAACATATACATTTTTGGAGGGCATAATTCAGTTCTTGGCAAAAACTCTCTATGAGTCTACTTCCTCCACTTATATTTCATGATAAAATAAAGATAATACTGCATGCATTTTAAATATTTTACTAATGTGAAATAGTCTAGATCAAAGAAACTACTATAAATGGTTTCTAATGAACAGTAGACTGAATATATATTAGTGTCTTGTCCCTTTTCTCCCTGCCCTTTCCCTGCTAAAAGCTCCCAGTGGTGAAAGTAGACTAGAGAATGGCAAAAGGAGAAATAAACTGGAAAGTCATGTATCATAATGCTTTCTGAGTCCTTCCATATTAGCAGTATGAAAAAAAATGCTGTGACTGTTCCAAGACGGGAGAAATGAATTCTCTTTCTGATCTCTGGAAATCGTGAGGCACACAACAGAGGAGTGGGATTTTAGAAGGAGGAGATATTTAGATCAGGTTTAAAATATGGTATAGATTCGCCTTAGGCTAAGAAGGTAGGTAAGATTTTCCTGGCTGAGCAAAGACACAAATGCAGTACTGGGCACTGGAGGAATCTGGTTTGACATGAAGGTATACACCTCTCTAAGCAATTCCAACACTTTTCCAGGTAACTTGCATTTTTCCTTCCCAAAGCTCCACTATCATTTTATTTTCTCATCATAATGGTATATCATCTATAGGTAGGAAAACCATATTTCACTGAGGACAAATTGGGAGGTTTGCAGCACCCTGGGTTTTGCAGTTGCAGATATAAATGACTTCACAGGGACTTCCAAATGCAAAGAGGCACTTGAAGGAAGACTCAGCCTCCTGTGGGGCCTGACTGGGCCTCTGAGCAGCTGCTGGTTCATGTCCTTGAAAGGATGACTGTAAAGGAAAATTATTTTATACACAGTCCCAAATGTAGTAAGTTTTCTTTTCCAGATTTAAGAAAAAATATTCCACAAATAGGGACCAAAGTAATAGAGCCACTTAAGAATAAGATCAGATTTTTTTTCTTAAGCTAAAACAGAAAATGGTAATGGCACTACATGGGCTCATTTAAAACTTCAAAATACAGATAAACAAAGGAAGGCAAAATAAGTCATCTGTATTCCTGTTCCCTTGATATTGCTAATATTTAACATCTACATGATCTTGCATCCTTTCATCTTTATTTTAAGCAGATAATTACTTTTCTATATAGTTTTTATCAAAATTTACCATCAATAAATTGTCATAACTACTTAGCATTTTAGTGTAAAGCTGGCCCATAACTGATTTTGCTAATTTCCTAACTTTGATCAGTTAGTTTTTATTTTTGAAATTCTGTGATGCACTTTTATAGTTTGTACATTTTGCCTCAGTAAATGCATCTTAGGATAAAGTTCTAGAAGTGGAATTTCAATATGTGGTTAGTATCCCTTTTAAAGGCCATCGATAAGTGTTACACATGACTGGTCACAAAGGATTTATCAACATAAAATTTTACCAGTTTTATGGGACTATCTTGGTCCCTATATTTTTGCTAACACTGGATACTAGTATTTTTTAATTGCCTTTTTTTTTTTTTTTTTTTAAAGAATAAGCTTTAATAGGCAGAGACTACTAGAACTTTAGAAGAGGAAAATGGGAGAATGGAAGCTGAGATAGAAAGAAGGGCTTGAAAGTCCAAGTTTGCACCTTGTCCAGCTTATGTTTTTGTCCAGCTTATGTTTTTGCCCGGGGCTAGCCCTGAGGTGCAAGATGCGTATTCTGCATTTTATTCAAGAGGTCAGGACATACTTATTTGGAGTGCTCAAAAACAAAAACCAAACCAAACAAAAAGACATAAAACTCTGGAAACTTTCTCCATTTCCTCCCAAGTATGGCCATTCTTTCTCACTGGCATTGACATCTCTATTTCACAAGGAGGGTGAATGACAGTGGTCAGGCTTTGCCATCTCTCTAATGGGTGCCCCACCCCCTGCAAAGACCTCTGAGGAATGAGGTCTCCTCCACAGAGAAGGTTACATGTAGGGTTTCTGAGAAGTTAATTTTTATTTATTCGATGATAAAAAAAAAAAAAAGGAATTTTTATGAGCGAGATCATTGAAGGGATCCTGGAAATAAGACTAACAAGGGAGATTTAAAAAATAATAATAATGTCTTTAGCAAATGACACCTTGTATATAATTTACTAAATCAAAAACCTGTAGTTGAATATTGAAAAGGCCTCCTGATTCGCAGATGCCATAAGTTGTAAACAGGAGTTTCTGTGCGCTTAAGAGGACAGTGTATGACCTGGTGTAGAATGGGGAAAGGAACCAGTTTCAATGCAATGGAAGACTGAGAGTGAGGCAGAAACCAGTGTTAAAATCTACCTGCTGTCTTATACCTCAGTATCTCGGTATCTTACCCCAGTGGAAAAGCAGTTGGGTATAGTTCATGTGCAGCCCAAGGTTCTGGTGCCTGTCCTGGGACCGGCAAGAAGAACCAAGATGCACAGCTACATAACTCTCTTCCTGCCTGCCTGCCTCTGATCACCTACATTTTCACCGACATCTTTCCTTTTATTTATTTCTTTTTAAAGGGGGAGATAAAAAAAAAGCCTCCTCAAAGGATATCAGAATTAAATGATACATCTGTAAAGTATTTACCAAATGTCTAGATTATAATAAGTAATCATGAAGAGCAGATATAGGTACAACTGACCTAGAGTTTGATAGCCTAACTCATGTGAATGTTGCATGGAATATTAGCTAGTTATTATTAATTTTGATATGTTCATAACAATAAGAACAAGAGGGGTAGCACAGTAAACTGTTCAAGGCTCACGCAGAAGGACAATTAGAATGTAGGTTACTATCCTAGTATTTTATTAAGGTTTTTTACTTTAGCCCTTTTCAACTGAAAAAGAAAAAAAAAAAAAAAGATCTTGGCAAAGGTAGAATATACAGCATTTTTTCCCCAGGACAGGCTTCAGTTCCTATAGTATCAGTTCTAGAATCTAACAAATCACGTTCAGGAAGATGAATCTAAAACAAAGATTATTTAACAAGAGGCTGTAAGCAACTGATAAACAATTTAAGGCTCTCTGTCTCTAGATTTATGAACGGAGACAGTATAATAAATAGCTAAAGGGCCAAGCTCTCGCTTATTCTTATTTACCCTCCTGCTGTATTGATCAGAGTGCATATATATACACATATGCATATACATACATACATATATCACATATACATGTATATATGAATATATATGCACTCAAGAGCTATTCGCTTCCAATTAATTCAAGTGCATTAGACTTGATTTTTTTACTACGATTTTAGTACAATATTCTAATACTTTATAGTAGAAAGACTGGTCTTTCATATATATACCAGCTAGTTTAATGTTTAGTGTGAGGAACTGTCAGCTGTTTTAATCAGGAATCCACTCCCCAAAGATAGTAGACTAACATTTTATTAGACAAGCCACACTCCCAACAAGTCTGGAAAGCTACCTATATTCCAGCTGACATTTGAGATGGTGGTTTTAACTTAGTGAAGGTAAAAATGGGTTGTTATTGATGATATTGGTGATTTGTTATTTATTATGTTTAATGTAAAAAATGGGCTCTCATTCTGAAGTTAATGTCCACAAACATGTGAAAAGGCAAAATATGTGTAAGATAACCATGTCACACTTCATTCCTCTTGTGGGAGCACAGATAAAGAATTCAGCAATGTCTAGCTAGGACCTTTAGGCACAGGACGTGGAGTCCCAAATATCCCTTAGCTCAGACACTGGTTGAGGGAGACTATTTCTTACTTGTTACCAAGGAAAGTGTACTAGAAATCTGCTTCTAGAATACAGTCACATCCTATGCTAGCCCAAAGGGACACTGAATTCACCGATTGTCTGAAGTAAATATGGCTTACTTGCTAATGAATGCTGATTTAATGAATGTCTGAATGTGTAGAAGAATGGGGCTCGGAGTGGTTTTTGTTGATAGTGTTTTGTGTGCAGGAGTAGTGAAGGAATCCTGACCACCTTGGCTTCTTTGGGAGGCTGCAGCCGTCTACCAAAAGTCACCTAGAGCCATGTGTGACCAAACTGGCTTAGATGAAACTTGCAGTGCTTTTCACTTGCTCTGTACGGTGGCCTTTATATTATTTTCTCTGATTTTTGGAGCTTATCTTACTCATTCAGGAATGTTTAAGCAGATTATGTAGATTATTGTACCATCCCTAGTTAATGTTGCTGATATACTTAATTAAAAAAACTTTATATATTGCATTTTATTTCTTTCCTTTGAATATACTAGACCCAGTGGTTATAATGGATGTATAGTTATTGCCTTTGGTTTTCTACAGGGGGAATATTGGTAGAGAGAGGAGAAATAGTTTCCTTTCCAGGCACGATTGCTATGGTACAGGGATAGAAACTCTTAGAGGACTTGAAATGAGAGGCCATCCAGGCAAGTCCAGGGGATGAACATCATGCCAGCCATGGTGAGTGGCTGGAGGGAATAAGAGAAAAATTGTTTTCCAATAATACTCATTTTTTAATGGAAACTCTCTACTAAAGGCTTTCCATATGGAAGGCAATGTAACAAACCTCCAGTAGAGATTCTGATCTAGTTCTTTAAAATCTCCATCACCTGATTATTTTTATCAACCTCATTTGCCAGAAGAAAAAACTGAACCTTAGAGATGTTAACCTGATGACAAGTGTTGGGGATAAAATCAAACCCAGGTTTGTCACATATGAAACTCTGCTACCCAGCTAACCCGAAATACTCCTTGAAGCCCTCAGAAATTTCTTTATTTTTAACCCATTGAAGAATAGATGCTTTAACATACTTTTGAGACAAATCTACACAATTTCACAAACACTTTATTTCATATTTTTTCAGCAATTTAATTACTTGCTTGAATTACTTGAATCCTACACTTGCTTTTGCTGATACTTGTAAAAGTTCTCTAACCTGGGAAAGAAAAGGAATCAAGTGTCCTATTTCTCTCGTGATCCTCTTTAGAATAACTTAGCACAATTTGGTATATTTGGATGAGTTCCTACTTGCAGAAATGGTAAGAGCAGATTTGCAGATCATTTTACCTTCTCAGAAGTGAAGGGAAGTACTTCCCTTCATTTTTTTTTTTTTAAAGGAAAATGGTAAGGTAATGCTTTTGATAGATATTAGAAAGCATGGGCAAGCAGAAAGAATAATAGTACTATCTTTGGAGCACACTCATGCTAAATGTTTGGAATATGTCTTCTGCATTTTTTCTATCAATGCATGAATAGCATTAAAATAGACTATATTATTGGTACTATTTTACAATACTTTTTATTAACAACATATTATATATAAACTAAATTATTCACGGGAATGAAATGTACAGCATGGTAACTATCATTACCAACACTATATCATGTATTTGAAAGTTCTTAAGAGAATAGAGCTTAAAAGTTTTCATCTCAAGAAAAAATTATGTTACTACGTATGGTGACAGATGTTAACTAAACTTATGTGAGAGTCATGTTGCATATATACAAATATTGAATCATTATGTTGTACAGCTCAAACTATTAAGTGTTAAAGGTCAATGATATTTCAATAAAAAAGAGATAATCTTTTAAACAACAACATATTATTACATCTTTCTGTGCCACTAACTATAAACATGGAAAATGCAGTC
Source organism: Solenodon paradoxus (assembly GCA_004363575.1). Classification (NCBI taxonomy): domain Eukaryota; kingdom Metazoa; phylum Chordata; class Mammalia; order Eulipotyphla; family Solenodontidae; genus Solenodon; species Solenodon paradoxus. Next base: position 220,866 of record RJWH01002091.1, on the reverse strand, counting down.
TTAATTCAAGTATGATAATTGATGGAAACATTATAACTCCTCACCTCCACCAGAAATTCTTAACATCTTTTTTCCTAACTGGTTGGAAGAATGTAGATGACATTCTAAGGTCTAAGACCTTAGAACATGTTAGCTAGCTAGCTCTGGCTTGTAGAAAACTTTGGGTCACTCTGGTAGCTCATCCTTTGCTCCTAAGTCCAATTCTTTGTTCCACTTGGAATTGGTACCATCTTTCTTTCTCCGGGAAGATTTTCAGGGGCAACTTCTTGACCATCCGAATCTATTCTTCTGACTTAACAGGCGTGGTCCTCTCTGGGGCCCCACCCCCATGACGTAGCTTTGAAGATAAAAATTATTTGTCATAGGTATCTGTACTCTTCTTCCTCATACAGTTTTGACAAAAACTATGGTATTTTCAACAAAAACTTTGACATAACTTGAAAATCAGCTGCTACCCCTGATCATCTCAGGCAGCATGGCCCATGCCATTTGATGCTGCTCCTGTATAAATTTTGTCACATTTTGTCCCGGGTATGGGCTCAGTCTGGCCACAGATGGAAGCTTGGGCGCTTTGACAGGGTGAAATCAATACTGTTCTCCATTTCCTTTCTCAATGTAGTAGACTCTGGAGGCCCAGCTTAGACCCAACACTTCATTCGAATTTTGGGAAGCATTTCTCCAAAATGTGGATATTCACTCTTTGATAACTGAAAGAAGTAACTAGCAGAACATTTCGCCTTCAAAATGAGAGAATTATAAATTATCAGTAAAACTGTTCATTATTTGATTGCTTCCATCCCCTGATATTCTCTCCCCTTCTCTCTCTCTCTCTCTATGTACCTGATAGTTATCATTGCTCATCTTTAAAAAATCATTATGCAGATATAGTTTTTGAAAAATTGTTTTTTTTTTTTTTAAAGACGATACTCAAATAAGAAAGGTAATCTTATTAGTGAAAAAATACATAGACACAAAGCCCAAATCAAATAAGAATATTGAAAAGAGAGTTTTCCCCGTAGCTTCCGAGGAAGCCAAAGGCACTCAGTCAATCTTGCCTTTTCCTGGTGTTCAGTCTCTCCGGCCCAACTCAGTTTTCTGAGCCAAGAACCACTAGAGGGAAATAGGAAGTTGAAACATATTGATATGTCAAAGTGTGGAAAGGTGAGTCTCAGCAATTCCCATGTCGATGTGTTTTGATTTCATGTCGATTTGCTTATTTTCTCTCATACTTGGAGCTTCTGAGTCTAAACCTGAAAGTGCAGAAGATTCTGACTGAAGTGATAAATTATTCTTTCAGTGGATATGATTTAGCATAGTCTAATACTCTAGTGTTCAAAATACCCGTGGTGGAGGGCAGTTCCTTTATTTGCTTGTTTTTAATCCCATATCTTTCAAAGGCAGAGAATTTAGTAAAATACAAATCACATTCTTGGTTGTCAAGGCGATGTCAATTTCTTGTAAAAGTTGTATGGACTCGATTTCCACACGAGTAAGCACTAGTTTAGTACTGGTCAAGGGGACTAAGCATGAATTTGAAATTTTAGAGACTGGTACTAATGTCTGTGAATAGTAAAAAAAAAAAAAAAAAAAAAATTCAAATGACCCAGTTAAGTCATCTGACTTTTAAAAAGTTTGTTTTTTCCAGGTATTAAGTTTCTCAGGGTTATTTTACTATCATATGAGCTGTTAGATGCTAAACCAGCTTTGATTTGAAATGTTTGAAGCACTGTACATAGCCTGATGGGAGACTTTTTTACCAGCTCACTTGATAACTTGGAGCAAACTCAGTATATTTATTTTGAACATTTCCTGTAGAAATTCATTTCTTCCCTGAACTCGTGGGAGTTTATAATAGGTAGGCTAAAACTAAGTAGTGCACCTGCGTGCGCACACACACACATACTCACACACAAGTAAAACAACTGTCATTAATAATGTGTAACCCTTAGATGACTGATGCAATAGAGCTGAATGTATCTAAAGCACATCAGGTTGTATTTTTAAAAATTCTTTCTAGGTTTTCTGAAAGGAAAGTGAATTTTCTCCCATAGGAAGTCACTTGAAGAATCATGATTATGCTCACTTTGACAGGTTATCTATTTTTACTCCTTACTTGGCAGCCAGGGCTAGTGGAAGGGAAAGGTATGACTTGGATAAAATGCATTTATTATAGTTTGCAGTGGGCAGGTATTTTATCAAAAGTGGGAAAACTAAAGCAACTGAAACTTGTTGAGTCTACCACCAAGTCAGGATTATAAATCTATGAAATGTTTACAGATAAATGCTCTGGATGTTTGCCTTCTCTGTATCCTCATATTTCCTTTTTCCAACTTTTCTGGCATCCTAGAAGCAGCCAGGAAGCTTGCCTAAGCTGAGTCAGAAGAAAATAGGTGCGCGAATTCCATCCAAAGGCCTCAGCAGCCAAGCAGATGTGGTGAGAATGCTGTTTCTCATGTAACAAGCACCTGCCTACTGCCCCCCAGGTTCAGGAAAATGTACCCAGAGAGTTCCTCTGGAAATGAGTCAAATGATGGGAGAAGCTGATTTACTCTAAACTTAGGCAGGAGGTGTTGGGACTACCCCCACTCATCAAGGTTTATGCAAAGCTGTTATAATAGTTCTACTTTATCTCTCCCTTTATTAATTCATCCAAGCAGTCTGTTTGCTTTTTGGGCCCAACATAGCCCATTGAGCAGACATCTTAATTGAGTTGTTCATAATGATGCCTAGATCTTTTCCATGAAACGTGCCAGCAAATTCGCAGCCCATCAGACCCATTAGTATGTGGGAATTTTAAACCGTCTTTTTCACTATGCATTACTTTGCATTGAACTACTTGGGAGAGCATTGGCCTTGAAAAACTTGATTTCTCTTATAGTTACTTCAAGAATACCGCAGAATTATTCAGTGTTTCACTCAACCTTCAAAGTAACATTGTGATCTCATGGTTAAACTGATGAGTCAAATGTCAATTCTTCTTTATTTCATATTTTTAGAGTTTGTTTGACTACGAAAAACCTAAGGTTTTTAGTTCAAGTCAAAGTTATATTTGAAGTATTTTTCCTTTTTTTATTTCAAAAATCTATTTAAAAAAGGAAGTCTTGGGAAATTTCTATTGTCTTCCAAAGTATGGAGGAAATAAGAATATATGAAATCCTTTATAGAGAAATGTATCTTAATATTCAACCAGGATAATGGATTTTGTAATAGTAACCACATCTCATATTTTGCATATATCTGAATTTAGCAAAGCACTTTTTTGTTTATAGTCTGTGATTTGAAGTGCGTTGAAATTTTGGGGTTTTGTTTGTTCATTTGTTTGGTTGACTTTGGTAATTCTCCATCAATAATATTGAGAGTTTAAGATAGGGAGCAATCTCTAGGGTCTTTCATAACAAGAGATGAATTTAATTTTAGTTTTTCTAAAGAGATGGTCACTAATTTGTTATAAAAGAAGAAGAATTATATTCTGTGGTATGATGACTCTTTGCTTTATCTGTATTTTATAAATATGAAGTGAAAAATCAGTCATAATATTTGGTGCTAAGAATGTGGAATATTTAGAATAGTTATAAGTATAATCTACTAATTCAAACTATTATAGTTTCAACCTTGATAAGAATATTTCAAAGCTATGTGGAAAACAATTAGAGTGTTTCTAAGTCATGTGGTCATCACGGAGATAAATTCTTACTCTTATGTGGAGAAAAGGGTTTAACTACAATTCTGTTAACCACCACCCCCAACACACCCCTCACTGCTAGGCCCTAATATCAGTTGAGTTCTTGTGTTTTGCCTCATCTTCAGAAAATTATATATAAAAAAAGAAACTAAATACGGATCATGCAATGTATTTGATTTAGTTAATTTGACGGACTTAGGACCACAATGCCCTGTTAACAGTGGTAGTGGAAATAATATACATCACTATCTATAATGACTTAAAGCAACATATACTTGTATTTTGAGAGGAACCTTTCCCAGGTGATAGGTCAAAGGTATATAAATCATTTCATTCTTCATCTCTGGGCTCTGGAGATCATTTAGATTTGGAATTGCAAAAGGAACATTAATATTGCAAATGTCAATGGCATATAATGCCAGGAGTCCAAATGTACTTTACCAAATTCAGATACCCCTGTGTGATTACAGGGGATTGTGATTCAAATGATGATCAGTGAGAAATAGATGTTTGCAGTCAAGGATTTCTCTTAGAGGACATAAATTGAAAATCATGCTCTGTTGGCTGTTTAATAGATGATTTTTGTGGTAACAGTATCAGTTTTGCATGTTATGCCTGTCACCATTTTTTTAAAAGAACTTTGGCCTGCAAATTCACCTAGTCACATCTTTGTGATGTTCTCAGTTACTTCCAGATCTCTATATCCTTCGAATCACTCTGGAGAGTGATTAGCACTCACTGAAAAGGAAATGCAACGAAGAAGTTTCTTTGGTCACATTGAAATGATCTTTTTATTATTTCTTTTGCTTATATTGCTATATTCATTTTAGGATATTGAAATCATATCTCGGTCTGTGAGTCGCTCACACTACACCCACCTCCAGAGCTCCAGTGCTCTTTACCACCCGCTCCCTCCAGGGCTCCCACTCTCCTGGCAGCCACTGTTTTGCATCCTGTGAATTTTGTTGGGCTTTGTTCATTTGTTTTGTTTCTTTAGTTTACACATATGAGTGACACCATCCAGTACTTCTTTTTTTTTTTTTTTTTTTCCTGGCTTATTTCACTTAACATGATCCCCTCCAGTTTTATCCAGGTTTTTGCAAAGGGCAGCATTTCATTTTTCTAAAGAGCTGCATAGAATTCTGAAGTGATCTTTGGTGATTCGATTACTTAAACAAATATCTATGATGTGATTTACACAATATGGATGCATTGAGAACTCACAAAGTTGTACGTGAAAGGAATTTTTTTGTGAAAAGGAAATGTTTATTTTCTGTGTTGACACTTTTGGTCCACTTTTCTGTGACTTGGAGCTGTAAAATTGAAAAGTAGAATAGGACCTAAAACTCCATCATTTCAGGTGTAAATGAAAATATTCAACACTTTATAGAGGACAACAGATCCTTTTTGCTTTATTTTCTTTTCAGTTACTTGAAAGCAAGATTTTTAATGTATTTTGTTAATGACTTGTAAAAACATGGATTGGAAAAAAAGGTATCAACACAGAGAAACAGCTATTACCATAGAAAACTAAAGATCTGATGACAGTGTTGATTTAGGCAGAGAAAGAGACACAGTTTTCTAATTCCTTTCTTCTTGGTTCAAGGATCTTCATTATTGCAATTGGAATATCTGAGCAGTCTCTGGAGCACGCCATAATTCACCCAGCTCAGCACAAATGTCTGTGGAATAAACTGCAGCAACATGTATTTCATACACAGAGCTGATGTAAAGTAGGTAATATAAACCAATAATATCAAAATTATGGAAGGGAAAAATGGAAAATAAGGGGAGCAAATGTGATATAACACTCAAGTAAAAAATAAGGGAGAAAAACTTCAAATCGGAAGGTATTTCAATGCCTTCCCATACTGTTAGCACTTGTTCATTGCAAAGGAAACAAAACCGATCAGATACATGAATTTGGGGTAACATTTCAGACCATTCTGTCAGTGTGTGTGTGTGTGTGTGTGTGTGTGTGTGTGTGTGTGTGCATCTACCTTAATGTTTTCAACCAATTTGATGGAGGTAGAAGTTACCTATGATAAGTTAGACTTCCAGGAGTTTTGAAAATCTTTGCCTCTGTGTGATCTCCATACATTGTAGACACAAAACATTTCCTTTGACCTTAGGGTCCCTTCCTTCATGACAGGAAGCATCTAGAGCCGACATATTAACTGGCTGGAGAAAAGGAGAAATAAACTTTAAACTCTTCAAAGAGCGTTTTCTGAGTTTTAACAAGAGGAAGGGATTTTCATACTGAAGTTTGGGCTTTGGAGTTTGAGGACTGAAGTCTGGGGCTGATCAACTTTTTGTAAGGTGAATCTTTTTCACTTAGTCTTGTTAGAAATTTTCTTGGACTGTAGAGCTAGAGGTGAGTCAGAAAAGCAAAGATGTAGCCTGTTTGCTCAGGGATCTGAAGCACTGGGGTGGCTGAAAGAGCGATAATGGTTTTCAGCACGCAGGCCAATTTCTCAGATCTCTAGCAGCCCCCAGAGTAGTGTGTGAGGGTATCCCGAAGCTCCAATCACTTGAAAGGAAGAAGAGAGTCCCAGAAATGAACTGAGGAAAATTAGAGGAGAAATCCTAAAATGTCAGAAAACACTAATTTGATCAAGTTCTTTTTTAAAAAAGTAAGCCCTCTACCACCCTAAGGAATAGGGTTCAAAGCAATGATTAGATTGATCTGTAGAAAAAAAAAAAAAGAAAGTTATAATCTCTTTTTATGCATCTCTAAATGATGAGAAATTTGTATCTACTACATAAGCCAATTAGATAAATCCAACACCATATTAGACACTAAAATTAGTAATAAGTGAGTGTCACTCAATTGTATTAAGTAACTTTGTATGGCATTTGAGAGTTGACAAGTCAATAGCCTGTAAGGTAAGTGAGCCAAAGATCCTTCTTTACATGAAAATATAGAGAACCAGGAAGTATCATCCTTGAATGTTCATGGATCCCATTCACCTAAGATATCAGTGGAAAATGCCAATACTTGTCACCTATTTAACACCCCATTTTCCCTGAAGTGCATTTCTAGGAAGCAAGGGAGGATATGGAGAGGATCAGAGAAGCATCTCAAGAACAGTAATGACCCTTGGTTTGACCAAGTTGTGACTGACCATACCCAGAGAAAGGTATGTGGAGGGTGAAAAGTGTGAATGTTTGCCAAGGTATGCTAGCATTGGAGATAAGGACAGTCCCAGTCAATGACATCTTAAACCCTGCTGGTACTAATTTAGACACTGTGGAAGAAGGCTCTACTGGTGAATTAACTAGTATCTAATTCATGAACCTGCAGTGGTAGCAGTAGCCCTAACTGGTGGTGAGGAAGTGCCTGAAGAGGGTAAGAATAGCTTGGAGAAATGAAGCTGGTTTCAGAGATTGATCTTTGCAAAAGGTGTGGCATCTTTGAACTTGGTCTATAACTGAGTAAGTCCAGACATGAAGACCTGGACAAGGTAACTCTTATCCAGGGAGCCAAAGATATCAAAGCCTGTCAGGTGGCAGCTGTGGCCACACAATGAAGGGGCTCAGGCCCTGGGTGGAACGTGGACATTCATCCAAGCAGCTCAGGAGGGCAGAGCAGACTTTTGGTTCCAACTGCAACTGAAGACTTAGAGGAAAATCAAGGCAGAAGTCCAGTCTGTGATTTAGATCAAAAGAGAGGAGAGCAGGGGACAGCATCATGGAGGTGAGGTTTAGAGCAGCAGGATCCCTTCCCTGCCATGGAGGCTGAAACTGCGGGTGACCTTCTCACAGGTCAGGATGACTGTGGACCTCAAGAGACCCTAGGCTACAGACTAAGGACAGAGGCCATTGACAATGTCAGAGGAATCTAGAGAAGACAAGGATTGAATATTATGATTGTGAAGGAGAGCCCAGCCTTACAGAATGTTCTAGTCATCCACTTGACACAATGCTGAGACATGAGAGTTAATTAGAAAATAATGCTTTGACCAGTGACATTTATTTAAAATTTTTAAATCTATTTTTAGAATAACTTTTTCTAGATTACCGAAAATTTGAAGTAATTTATAATGTTGACATGGTTTAAGACACAGGAAATTCCAGATGAAACAGTAAAACATGTACCACTTTCTAAGTTAGACTCAGGAAGGACATGAATAGCAAAGTCTTTTCTGACTATTTCTATCAGATCCAGAATAAAGTGGTCCATTTGACTGTTCATCTATGCAATCTGGTTTCTCAGAGAGCTAGCCAGGACAGTCTCGTGATTTTGATTTCTCTCTTCAGTCTTCAGATTCTGCAGTCAATTTTGACAGAACTTGAATAGGGACAAGCAGGAGCAGTTCCTTCCTTCCTTCCTCTTGATTTGGAGATCATTCATTCTCTTTATGTACAGGATAAATAAATGTAAATCTGTAGATTAAGAGCAGTGAGCAGCTCTTATATATCTGTAATACCTGCAGCATCTTGTAGAGTCATTATATGGTTTTGGGGACACTATGCATTAGATAATGGACTTTAATTTGACTTATTCCACTGTTTATAGAATTTTGAACCAGCTTCTCTTTATAAGTGCCTAGTTTCTTCCTATGTAGCAGAAATCATAAAGATAATAAAGAAAGAATGAACACATATGGGATGTGTATTATGTGCTAGATACCCTTTGATGTGCTTTATAAGGATTATCTTATTCTGCTTTCACAGCAAGTCTATGAAGCAGGTACTGTCATTATCCCCGTTTTTCTGGAATTTAGAGAAATGTGATTCCACAAAATTTTAGATCTGAAAGACAAACATGTTGCCCTGTTTTCCAAGGAGCTCTCCTGCCTCACCAGTGTCTCACAAGAATAAGAATGAATGAGGCACTGGTGTCTTCAATGAATTAGCCACTGAAGGCCAGGTCAGGTAAGTCAGTTGTCCAGTGGCATCCTTCTGTTCTATGACAGACCTGGGATAAACATAAGTTATTTCACATGCATTTATCTTTCAACTACACCATAAATTGTCTCAATTATAACTAAGAAAAGTAGTATTCCTTAGAAATACACACATAAAATTAATGAGTTCTGATACAACCACTACGATCAAATAAATAAAATTCTGTGGAGGCTGCAGTATATGTGCATGTGTGTAGATACATATGTATACATATATACATATACACATATGTTGCCTTTCACGCACGTTGCCTTTAACAAGGCAACAGCAAAAGATTGTATAGAGATCCCAAATCCTTGAATGCTTGCCAGATTTTCTCATGACCAAGTTTGTGTCAATGGTTCAGAGCCACTTTGATCTCAGCTCCTACAAAAGATCCAAAGAAGGTACCTATTAAAATTTCATAGGTCATAATTAATGATCCTGCTCATAAAATTGCTTCTAATATCTCTGGCTCTAGATAGACAGCTTACCTGCAGGGAGAATTTTCTTTTCAGCAACACATGGAAGCTCATAAATTGGCTCCGTTCAGTAATTTAGTGGAAGTGCTAAAACCTCTCTCTTTCTAAATCAATGACTTCAAAATAAGTTCACTGCTGTAAGAAATTGAGAGCTGGTTACATACTTGCTTACTAAATATACTACTATCATGGCCAGAGGTTCTGAAAATTCAAAGAAACTTCTGGTTTCTAGTCCCTGTTGCTGTTTTCCCATATCCATGGCCTCATGTTTGTATGCCATGCTTGCAGCTACAGGCCACACAGAGCATCAGAAAAATCTGCTTCTTCAACACCTCTGCTCCAAGTGCAGTAAGAAGCAGCAGCAACTCCTTATTTGTTAGCTCATTGAGGCCCTTGTCTTCTTCCTCTATTATCCCCTTCTCTTTCTATTCCTCCACCTCTGCTGTCTACCTCAAATGCCCCCAACTCTCCCCAACAACAATCTCTTGGTTGCCGATATGCAATTGAATTAGGAAAACCAATTTGTCTCCCTGTTGGCTTCTTTCAACCTCTCCAAGTGGTTTTTTTGGGTTCTCCTCTGCTGTTAGAGGAAATGATATACATATGTTAGTTTGACTATGCTTCACAGAATCTGTCAACTTTGATATTTTTTCTTGGAATGTATAAAGGTAAATCTATTGGGGGTAAAAAAAAAAATTCACATTTTACAATAGAAAATAAGGCCCATTTTACATTTCTGGTTATCTCACTGATTCTCTTCCACTAGGGATTTTGATTGAAACTGGTATTTTATCTGAAATAGTGTGACATCCTTCATTGACTTTTTGATGGCAATGCGACAAAAGTCATTAGTTGGCAAGAAAGAGATTCATTAAATTTGCTTTAAATAATAGACCTAAGTGACACACCATATCAGAAATGTCATCTTGTTTTCCCAGACCTCATGGAAACAGACCAAGGGGGAGAGAGGGAAGAGTGTTAAAAACCAGGGTGAAAATATCATTTACACTTGGTTATTAACTTAACCAATGTCATCAATAGTGTATTTCTACTTTGCCTTGAGGCTAACTGGAAATGATAAAATTATCTCCAATCCAATCACCTGGCACCTGCCATTCATAGTGTGAATAATATCATGCTTAAAACTTGATAGAACATCTCATCTTGTGTAGATTTTGAATCGTCATAACTTGGAAATTGTATCTCAAAAAGCCAGAATCAAATATGACACATCGACCTAAAGTAGGGAAGGGTCAATAGCCCATTAGCAGTTCCCCTGAGAATTTGTGTTGTAAGTGACCTTCTGTTTTTGCTGCCACTCTTACCCAACTGCATCAAAGCTGCTTCGGGAAGAGACAAACTAATCACTTGCATATACTAAATTTGCTTCAGGCCATTGTGTGATAAATTGTCCAATTTCACTAAGCAAGGTAGCTTGGAAAAAGAAAGAAAATTCGGTCTCACACAATATAAAATCATTGTGTGATTAGGTCTTTAGTTGTAATGCAGAACTAAAAATATCTACATTTCCTGGCAAGCTCCCTAACTGGCTGGGGGTGTAATCCAGGCAGGGTGTGACTTTTAATGATGATTTATCCATATTATTTAGAAAATAGTTGACAGATGAATCTACCTTGTTAGAAGGACTTGAATTTTTTAAATTTATGTGTCATCACATTGATTTGGGGGCCACATTTTTATAGTTTTGTTTTTTGAAGAAACTGAAGCATGAAGTATGAACCCTAAAACTGAGGTCAATTTGGAGTACACCAAAGGACTAGTCAAGTTGACAAACTTCTGAAATATCTTTCATTGGCTTTAAAGATGAATATATATGAATAATAATTTGGGTAATAGAAATTTGAGTATTGGAAGTAATGATACAGTAAATTCTAATGCCAGATTTAAGGACAGGTAGCCTAAGCAAATTCTTGGAGCAATGAATTGGAGCAAATGAATTGGAGAGGCAGATAGGCCCTAAACATATTTAAGTTTAATTTGTTGAACCTTGTGTAAGACAAAGAGACTCCATCTTCTCTCTAAACTCTATGCTGAGAGTTAGGTAAAAAGTAAGGAGCCTGACTCAACACCCCATTCAGTGATTACTCCTTCTCCATGACTATAAAAGAACAGAACATCCTGTCTGGTTCTCTCCCCATGAGGGTTAGAAAAACACAAGAAGGCCATCTCTGCGGATTCGTTACAAAAAGACTTCACCTGGCAATATTCTGGTTAAGACTCCTTCCAGTGAATCTTAAATTTCTAAACAAAAGCCCACTCCCCTAATTAATCCTTTAAAACTCCCATTGTCCTGACATTGCTGGAACACACCTTGCATTGTGGATCGAGAGCATGATTCCTCTTACCAAATAGACGATTTCTTAGTTATATTAGTCTGATTATTTCTTCTTCACCAATTTAATTGTTAATTTTGCCCCATTGTTTCTAAGACAGTAATGTGAGGGATACCAATTTTTTCCGTTGGTCAAAGACTAGATGGTCAGTGGAATTTAAATGGCGTTAGAGACTGGAACCATTGTACTTCTTAGTTCCCTGTTTGATCTTGACCCTTGTTTGCTGCAGTATTCCATTTCAAATGCTCATTTCTTTCATTCTGGAGCATCTTGGCCAGCCTTTCCCAAACGGTGGCCTCCCCTAGCTGGTTACACAGAATATTAATAGATGCTACTCTAAAATGGGATATTGAATTGATTGAGAAACTCTGGGTTAAATATAGTGAAATGGGTGTTTTTTGCTAAAACTTCACAAAGCTTCAACTTACTAGTGTGCATTGGGGTTAATGAGGAGAGACAGATCATATGGCGTTTCTACCAAATTTGTTCAAAATTGTTCAAATATTTCTTTTCATCCAGGGAACTTTTGTGGCAGTGTGTTCCATGGATCATACTTTGTCAAGCATTTAATTTACCCAATTTCAAACGAATGACCCTTAAAAATGATCTACAATGCCTACTATAGTGAACCTACTATAAAAATATGAATATAATTTGGATGGCAATAATACCTAAAGGTAAAACTTCAGTGTAAACTGCCATGATGGAGTAGTTTTGGAAAAATCCCAGGAAGTATACAGAAATTCAAGGGAGTAAAGGGCATTTTTGCTTTCCGCTGCCCTCTCTGCCCATAAATTGCTTGGTCAGCTTTCAGGGGTCACAAAACATGGAGAGAAACTGCCATGATTGTGAAAACTGAGGAAAGAAAGCACAGCCCTCTTGGAATTGCTATTCTCCTTGTAACAGAGCAGCCCCGGGGAATTAGGAGTGGATCCGGAGGGCAAACTCAGCAGAGTTAAAATGTGACCCTGGGGCATCCTGTTGAGAAGGCACTTGACCCTGCAGGAGAACCTAACAGGCTCAGAAAGACCCCTTCTGCCTAGAGCACGAGTAGCAAGACTTCCTTTCCGCTCTGACCAATGCATCCAGGACCAGCCAGAATTCTCATGCCCGTGAGTCATCTGAGTACAGGAGAAAAGCAGGTAAACTGTAGTTCTTTATAGTTTTTAGGTTAAATGAATCATTTAGAAAACGTAATTTAAATGCTCACCGAGCAGTAGAACCTATTTTGTTGCTTTTGTTTTGTGTATTTGTGAAACTTTAAAACAATTATCAGCTATCCTACAATCTTTGGTTTTTCTTTCCGTATTTCTTGTTCCTCATCTTCCTTTGATCCTCCGGTCCCTAATTCCGGTCTCCACCACACAGCATTAATGGATTTGTCACAAAAATCCCTAGTATCTTTACTTGAACAAAAACACATTAATGCCCAACAACTGCCAAGAAAGTAAAAGTTTGAAGTGCTGGCTGACTCAGAGGAAGAGAAAAATCCATTGAGGCAGTGTTCTGCTTCTTTGGGATAAGCACCTTAGACTCCAGGACTCAAGTGCACTTACTTGGAAAGTAATGCATCAGTGATCTGTTTTCTGAAAATCAAGCTGATACACATTCACAGCTAAAAACAGATATAACAATTCTGCAAACAAATGTGTTTTCTCAAATGAAGTTAAATTCCATTTTAAAACATGATTCTATCAATGGACAGTCATACTTGCAAGATGTGGTTTACTTGCATTTTAAGCAGGAGTGTCAATATTTCTAAATTTCATCCCTAAATCAAATGATTGTGTTATTTTATTTTTGCTTATCTAGTTGAATGTAAACATGTCCTCTACCAAACGATTGTTCTTTTGTTTCCTACTTAAAGACAACGATGGATAAGCTTTAAGTTTCAATAAGCCTTGTGAGACTGGGATAAGTACTCTTCTCCCTAGTTTACAGGTCAAGAACTAAAACTTGTAACTCTTCTTTGCCCCAAATTCAGGATTCTATCTATCAATATACACCACCACTTTAAAACATCTAATGCTTTTAAAGCCAGAAGCATTTTGTATATTCATCATTTCTCACCAAATATAAGAACTGCCACAGAAATGCCTAGCTTTTAAAATTCCATAGCTGAATTAAATAAGCTCAAGACTAAGCAGAAAAAAAAGAATACTGAAGCTAGAAGAAGAAAAATGAACATAGCTTAGCTTGTTTTTGCTGACAAACTTGTTTGTCGTCTCTTTATTCTAGAGGGTTCCTACAAAGCTGCGTACTTCCAGCTGCTGCACTGGAACCTTCCATTGTTGAGCTGCTCGGAGTGGAGGCTGCTGCCCAGTCCATGTGAGAGGGAAATGCTGGCTCTTCTATTCAAACATCATGGGGGTGACCCATAGATCACCCTGACAAAGTCAAACAAAGCTCAGTAAGTCAGACAAAGCTGCTTCTCCAGCTCATCCTTCCATGGCATAGGGGAATAAAGCCATGTCATAAGGACACTTACCCAGAGTTGCAGAATCAAAGCTGTGGGGTCCTGACATCGAGATGAACTATCTTGTTCTGGATTCTTCCATATGCTGACCTCTCCAAACTCTATAAGCGGGATTAACCAGGCTCATCTTCTGAAGACATTTTTCGCTGTCTTTATGCAGAAGAAATTGTGAAATATTCTTAAAATATTCATGGAGAAATTAGTCTCAAGATGCTTAGGTGAGAGAAAAGCATGGAAATACTGCCTCTGGTCTCATGCCTGTGGTGTCACAGAGCAAGGACGATGGTGGAAGAGAAAATGATTATGGTGAAAGGATCGGGACTGATCTCCTAATTGTCCCACCACAGTTCTATTGCTAGGTTTGCAAAGGCCTTAGAAAGGTGGAATGTGTGCCTTGGGAAAGACAATTCATTTCATAGGAAACTTCCTTACATATTACAGATTTTGACATCCACATCTTTCTGATAAAAACATCTTAGGTTTCAGACATCCAAGCAAATTCCAAATACTTGGATGAAACTTGAGAAATCAGTTAAAAAAAAAAACACTAGTTAAATTTTTTTTTTCTGAAGAAAAGCAGCGACTTGGTAAATTTAGCATATTCATTTATAAGTTGGCAATTTTATGTGTCTGTTTGATGTCCTGCTAATGCATTGTGATCCTTAAAAAGAAGATGAAGAAGACTTTATTTAAGTACATTCTTCTGCCTTGGCACCTAGATAATAATAATAATAATAATAATAATAATAATAATAATAATAATAATTATTATTATTATTATTATTATTATTATTATTGTGAGATGGCAACTTATTTTAACACAGTTGCTTTGTACCACCTAGTAAAGAAACCTTTGGAGTCTGGTTCTTTTGAGTAGATGAGGCAGGTGAGGCTGATGAGCTCAGATAATTGATCATTTGAATCAAAACTGAGTCCTTGACTGGGCTGGGATAAACTGCAGGTCCTTACTCACATGAAGTATTTATACTTTCTAAAGATTTTAAATAAAATTTTTTTTGCTTCTCTCCACAATATTCATTAGTTCTAATCATATTATGGTCCCAATGTAGCTATTTTAAAGTGAAATTAAAAGGCAGCCTAGCTTTGGAGGGTAAGAGTTATTGAAAGAGGTGTCTGGAGAGCCATTTAAAATTTTCAAGTTAAAAAAAAAAAAAGCGGGGAAGACTGTGTGTGAGCTGTTCTTTTCCTTTTAAAAATTAAGAAATCAAATATAGAAATAGTCTAATTTACATTAATGATCTGCAATCTATGAAACAATTTTTAACCATTTTAAAGTGAAAGGCTGGTGATTATGTGGGTGAGTGGATGACGATAATAACCATAAATCTTTGAAAGCTGTGGATGTGCTAGGTAATTGTGTATAAAAATGTGGTTGGCTAGGTTTCCTGGCCTGAGAACTTTCATAAAGGAAAGCCTAGGCCATTATCAGAGTCTTTGAGCAGGTGAAACTTACCATTTTTACTTGTCCTTGAACTTAAAGGGTTAGCTCTCTCTTTCCTAACACCCCATCCACCCCTGTGCACATCGTGTAGGATTTAGGCAGGTCTCCAAATGAGTCCTGGTCCTTCTCAACCTCCCTCCCTGAGAGAGCAGGCCAAGGGCAGTTCAAGGAAAACGGGAATGCTGAATGTGCAGGAAAAACCTCTGCCGAGCTGCTACTCTTCTGTTTGAACTCCAAAGAAGAATTTGTCCTGCATGCTGTTGCAGTCTACAGGGAATTGTCCCCTGAGTTGAACCCTAAAAGTAGGTGTGCCTTAGCTGCTGAACTTCCCGTCTCTGTTCTGCTAGGCTCAGTCTCTCATATAGAAATAAATAGTGGTGCAGCTGGGACCATAAGGGACTGAAGATGGAGGGTAGAAGAATGGAAGATGGAGGTGGAGGGGAAGACATGTCTGAACCAATCCGTGAGTAGAATGAACCTCAGATCATAGATAGAGGAGACCCCAGAGAGCCCATCAAATGATTCTGTTAAGAAGCAGACAGTCACAAGAGGTACACATTGCCCAGGGGAAAATGCTTTGGATTAGAGACCAAAGACCCAACTGAAAATAATTCTACTTGTCCTGTTTCCCACTACTAGATCTCCTCACCGGCAAAGAACCCTTCACCGCAGTCCACACATAACATACAGAAGCCAATTAATTTTAAAAGGACTCAGTGATACTTTCAAATATGCCATCAACAAACCTTCCCTTCTTATTGCTGGATTTAAAACATGTAAGTGCAATGAAAGGCATGCTTGATGGTGCTGTAATAAATATGTTTCTAAGCAACATTAATATTTCAACTCTAACCCCAAGTCTAGAATAAATAGTTAATGGTCATTATATGTGAATATCATACCTTGAGAGATGTCTGTGATGTGAATTTGGTTTTATCTGACAGATGAACACTATGCTAAGAATTTCTACCTTTGACCTTATTTTTTTATTATAATTACCATTGATTTACAAGAGTGTGTAAACTCCAAAGAGAGGGTTCACCCTTTGATCAGTGTGTATCTAACACTGTGCCTAGATTTCCTAGTGCCATTTATCATTATAAATTTGATACCCCTCTACCCTAATTTCTCTTTTCTTTTTCTCTTCTTCTACCTCAGGTAAATACAGGCTTGATTTTAGAATCTAAGAAAATGTTTGCTGTATTTGTTCACTTTGTTTCTTTATATTTAACATGAGTGAAAGCATCAAGTATTTTTCTTTCCCTTTCTGACTAATTTCATTTACGATAATCACCTGCAGATCCATCCAAGTTGTCCCATAAGTCAAGAATTTATCTTTCTTTTCAAATAGCTGAGTAGAATATATTTAGTATGCTTCCCACATCTTTATTCAGGTGTGTGTCAATGGGCATTTAGGATGATTCCATATCTTCTTGGTTACTGTGAATTATGCTGCTAGGGTGCATATATTTTTTAGAGTTAGTATTATTCAGATATATACCTAGAAGTGAAATTACTGGATCAAATGGCAGTTCTATTTTTAATTTTCTGAGGAAATCCATACTGTTTTCCTTACAGACTGTACTCATTACCATTCTCACCAACAATGCATGAGGGTTTCTTTTTTTTCCACACCCTTGTTGACAACAAGTTTCCAGTCTTTTTGATAGAGGTCACTCTCACAGGTGTGAGACGATCTCATTGTGGTATTGGTTTGCATTTCCTTAATAGTAAGTGATGCCTATTGGCCATTTGTATGTCTTCTTAGAGAAGTGTCTATTCAGAAGTGTTATTTTTTTGATTAGGTTGTTTTTGTGGTTGAAGCGTATGAGTTCTTTCTATATTTTGGAAATTAACCCCTTGTCAAACATATGATGCATGAATCTCCTCTCCCAATCTATAGGTTGCCTTTTGGGGTCTGTGATGATTTTTTCACTCTGCAGAAGATTTTAGTTTGATGCAGTCCCATTTGTTTTTTTAGCTTTTGCTTCCCTTGCCATTGGGGTTGAGTCCCCAGAGACCGCTCTGAAGTTGACATCATGGAGTGCTTTGCCTTTCTTTTCTTTATATATTTTATGGATTCAGTTTTCACATCCAAGTCTTTATCCATTTTGAATTAATTTTTGTGTGTGGTATCAAAGGTGGGCCTGTTTCATTCTTTTGCATGGAGCTGTTCAATTTTCCTAACATGATTTGTTAAAGAGACGTTCCTTTCTCAGTTGTATGCGTTTGACTCTTATTTATGGCTTTCAGTTTTATTCCATTGGTCTGTGTGTCTGTTTTTATGACAATCACTCTGCAGTAAATTTTGAAGTCAAGGAGTATGATTCCTCTATTTCTTTTTTCCCCATAAGGATAACTTTAGCTTACTAGGATCTTTGTGGATCTGTATAAATTTCAGTAGTGTTTGCTCTATTTCCTTGAAAAATGTCATTACAGTTTTGATAGGGATTGCATTGAATATATATATTTTTTGAATATATATATTCTTTGACTATACAAATACATATTCTTTGAATATATATATTGCTTTAGGTAAGATTATCATTTTAACAATGTTAATTCTGCACCAAAACTATAAGATATTACAGAAACAGAAATGAACCTTGCTTTTAAAGAGGAAAGTCTTCAGAGAATTGGTTCTAGCAATGCCATGGTATGTCATGCATATTAGAGAAGGGGGCATGGCATGTACTCAGAGAGTTTTAGAAGAAATTAGAATGCAACAAATGATCCCCTTTCTTGAACCCTGAAAAATTCCACTTTGATTTAGCACTGGTGGAATTGTTAACAGAAAGTTCTTCGCACATTGTGTATAAACAGCACAGCCCCGCCTGTATCAACTTTATGCTCCAATAAACAAGACAATAATGACAAATTATCAAAGCAGGCCTCAGATGTGACCCTCAATTGGGAGAGTAGCAATTTAATGAAGACAAAAGCTAGGTGAAAGCTGCTAATATCATTTACTGATAAACAGATTTTCTCGAGAGGCTCCTAGCTGAATCCCCCAAGGACCCATAAACCTGCATAATTCCATTTAAAATATTGTGCAATTCACTAAATTAGTCTTTGAACATCCTTACTATCCAATTACGAAGCCCCAGCATGGACAGAATAATGAAATTTTTCAAACTGTGGAATGCATGTGGTCTTAACAAACTTATGACAAACACCAAAATTAGCTTTCAATTTTGAGGCCAGAGCAGCTCCCTTTAATACCTCAAGTCAGAGTGGCAACAATAAAACACTATTGCAGGGCTAAGCAGAATAGAAGAAAAATAAATCTTGACTTACTCAGAATTCTGAACACGGTCTACCTTCAAGGAAAAAAAATCATAAGAAGTTGAATGATGTTTTACATTTGCAAGCTATTTGGTCGCTTAAAATCTAGTAAAAGCTTTACTGAATAAAGGGTACAAAATACCTCCTGGACAGTTCTATCTTCCAGGCAGGCAGAAAATGGCTAGAGTTTGAGGAAGTGAAATTTGTTTCTGCTCAAGCATTGCAAGCTGCATTATTAAAGTCATTTGTCATGGTTTGAATATTTCTGCCTGATTCACCATTAAATTGGCCCTCTAATTACCAACTTTGTCATGAAAAGTGGGCTGGCTGTTTCATTCACCAGAAAACTTCAATTCTTTAATCATCACTTGCTTCATGTACATAAAAAGAAAGCCAAAATAAATAAAACAACACGTCCTGTATTTTTACCTTAAATCTTAAATGATTTTTAGCACAATTATGCTACAGTCATCACATTGTTATACATTTGCAAGGTATCGGAAAGTATTCAGATCACCCAGGTGTCATTTTATCTTTAGGCAGAAACTTACCAACACGAACCTATCATCTTGTTACATAACTTGTTTGCTACAGATCACAGAAACTGTTGTGGCAGCCTCAGACCCCAAAGCAGTAGCTGTAATCATAATGTGCTAGGTGAGATACTTCTTTTATTTTTTGGCATCTTGGCTTCTTTGTTGCTATACTTAATTCTATCCATAGAAAAAAGATCCGGAAACCATGGGCTCCCCAAACAGCGTAGTAAAGTCATTGATGAGCTGTGTCCTGTTTACTTGTTCACATTTCCAGAATGACGGGGACTTGTGGCTGATGTGACATCACAGAGGTGCATTATCTTGCCTTATAATTCATTTCTGTTGGTTATGATAACGACACTCATTTTTTAAATACATAGAAAATAAATACTTTGCAAATAAATATCCAGAGTATAGCTTTCTCCAGTTTTGGGGAAAAAGAAGACTAACCTACTAATATTGAGAAAACTCCAACCAAAGCTCAATCATGTAACTATATTTGGGAAACCTCATTAACAGCACAAAGATTGGTCACAATGTTTTGACCCAAAGCATGCCTCATTTCCCTGATGAGAAAATTAAAGCATAGTGATGTTTTGCAAGCTTCCTCAAGGTTAAACAAGAAGACCCAATCCAAGTCCAATTCTGGAGCTCATAAATGCAACCATCTCCCTGTGTGTATAGAAAGTACTTAACACTATGCCTTGAATGAGTGTGAATCAAACTTCCGAAATAGTTAATTTTTATGCAACACCATCTTTTAAAAATGTATACACTAGACATTTTCCCTTTTAGACTCCAAATAAAGAGGTTCATGTTTTAAGTGCTGCAAAGGCAACTTACACTATATCTGAAGAAATTGAAGATGACATCATTGGAATTATTATAATAACAACTCCTGGTAAATGCTTACTTATGAAAGCAATCTTTAGGTAAGCATTTTCTACTGACCTATATGAGTAGCAAAAATGACTAAAACATCTGAATGAAGTTGAAGAGGGTTGAAAACTATTTTTATGTATTCTTCTTTTGTTTAATTATTAACTTTACTTGGAGGAAAGTTGCTTCTGCTAATGAGAGGTTTACTCATAGCATAATTGTTTCATAGCTTCAAGATAACTGTGTATCTTTTTATGCTCTATTTTCAGATTGCATATAAATTAATCTATTGTTTTCATCATGTTTGAAACCAAATGGAAAAATATGGTTAAGATTCTTGAATGTCATAAAATATAATATTAGATATCCACCTTTTACTAATAACAAAGACACCTTTGAGAATAAAAGGGGTGCATGTAATAATTACCTCAAAATAGTAGGGTTAACTCAAGACTGTTCCAAACAGACCAGTGCATTTTTTTTAACCCCACTATCCAGGTGTTTAGATTCTGATCTCCTTTCTTTATTCATTCCCTACTTTTGTTGAATGATAACCTTCAGGGCGTTTCCAAAAAAAGGATGATAGGTAAATGTTTGGAGTCTTAATAGTCAAATATTTATTTATTTTATTCTCAGAATCAATTGAGACTGTTAAGAATATAAAATTGTAGGTTTAAAGTCATTTTTCTTAGAATTTTGAGAGTAATTTCCCCATTTCTTTTAGTTTCTAGTGTTGCTTGAGAATCGTGATTCCTATCTGAACTTGGGGGTTTTATATATAATCTGTCGCTTTGTTTCTTGCTTTCTTTTTTCCCCAGTTTCATTGGAAAATAATTGATCTATGTTACTGTACACATCTAAGTTGTACAAATAATGGTTTGTTTACATATATGGTGCAATGAATGTCACAATGTTATCCATCTTCTAATAATACAAAAAAAAAAGAAAAAGAAAAAAAGGAAACAAATATCTCCTAATGATGAGGACTCCTGGGATTCACTCTCATAACTATGATCCTGTATGTGTTAGCCACAGTCACATTGCACATTCCTCTCTAGGACTTATTTACCTTGTAAGCGGAAGTTTGTGCCTTTCATCACCTTCTAATTCCCTCCCCCAACCCTCTGTCCCTGATGACCATATGTTTGAGCTCTTTTTCTATGGATTTGATTTTTTAAATTATTTATTCCATATATAAGTAAGATCATACGGCTCTGTCTTCTTCTGTCTGGCAGCCATGTAATGCTCGCAGGTTCCATCCATGTTATCATAATTATTTGTCCTTCATCTCTTTTTTCTTTTCCTTTTTTCTTTATTGGAGTCATTTAAAATGTTGTGCTTACTCTCAGCACTATTCAAGGCTAGGATTTTTTTTCTTTTGGGGGTTGGGGAGTTGAAATATTCTCAGAACCTAGTGAAAAATGCTGTGACTCCTGAGTTTCTCTTGTGTTATTTTTCAGATGATTTCCTTTGCCCCATCCCCCTTATATTTTCTAGACCTTTTATTAACAAAACACTGCATCTTCTCAATTGACTAATTTATTTTTTATTCTTTCATTTCCATTTCTTCATTTTTGAAAATATATTTTCTGGGAAATTTTCTTGTCTTTATCAACCTTTTTTATTAAGCAGTTGTGTAATTTATAATGGTTCCTTCTTGGTCTCTGGTTCTTTCTCACAGTACCCTAATTCTTGTTTTATGAACATAATATCTTTTCTAGGCTCTCTAAAGATATTGTTTCTAAAGTTTCTTCTGTACTCTGCATTATCTGAATTCCCTTGTTTGTGTGATTATTTTTTATATTCTTTTTCATATTTGAAGCTTTACTCAAGTGCTTGGTGATCCCTTCCTGTCTGTCAGTGTTTACAAATGAGGCACTAAAAAGCAAAGAAAAGGCTTCATATGTGTGAATGAGACTTTTCTACTGAAGGATTTCATTGTGGGTTCATCAGAAAGCAGGTGACATAAAGATCTCTAAAAATCACATCAGTTTTTCATAGAAGGCTCCTTCAATTTTCTTGTTTGCTTTCTTTCATTAAATTTTATTGAAGGAACATTGCATTAAAACATATAGGGTTAGGATGTACATGATCATAAATCAACAAATCAACATTTATATATAATACATTACATTTATATCAATGGTCCAGTTCTATCCTTTACTGTATAATTGACCTTCGTACTTGATTTGTCTCCCTCCCCACTTCCCTTCTGGTAACCATGAATTCAGTCCACTAGACTAAAAGTCTATGTTTGTTTAATTTCTCAGTTCTTCCCAGCAAAGAAAACTCTTCTTGAAAGAGTCAATGAGTGCACATAGATTGTAGTCCGACCATCTTTTTGCCTTTGTCATCAGATACCTGCTGTCTCCAAGTGCAGAACATCTCGGGTTCTTTGGACAAACTGCTCCTGTATTTCTAT
Source organism: Solenodon paradoxus (assembly GCA_004363575.1). Lineage (NCBI taxonomy): Eukaryota > Metazoa > Chordata > Mammalia > Eulipotyphla > Solenodontidae > Solenodon > Solenodon paradoxus. The sequence goes on along the minus strand of RJWH01002091.1, from coordinate 198,398 downwards.
TCCACCTCTACTGGCATTTATAATTTCCTCCATTCAGCTAAATCCCTTAAGACCCCTCTATCTGGTTTCTATCTTAACAAAAGTAGAATGGAAACTCTCCCACGTTTTTATCATTTCGATCTCCATGGAAGCCACTCTGAATACCAGCTCTTGGTCTGATGACTAAATTCATCTTATCTGATAATGAGAGGAATATCTGCTAATGCCCATGTTTTCACAATTGTTTCAGGAGCGACTGAAAATCTAGACATCAAAAATTCGGATCCAAGAACTGAAACCCAGGAATACTTCTCACTTCACAAGATCCATGCTGAAGTATCAAAGCAGGCAGCCTCCAGCAATAGGAGGTTGCTGGTCTTGAATCAGAGAAGGAATTGGAAAAGAAATGGGGATTTTGCAGGAGAAAAAATTAGGTGAAACATAGACCTGCAGTGTTAGCAGCTGACATTAAAAAAAAATTTTAAATGATGAGCTTGTGGCTTTAATATCACAGCTCTGTCCAAGCCTCTGAATTTTTTTTATCACACCTAAAGAATTGTTCATTCATCTTTCAGGAATACATTAGAGCAAGAGAGTTTTCCCATAGGCAAAAGCATTATACATATTTGCAAATGTCTTACATAATGATGTGAATACTATGCATAGGGATGCTTTGATGAAAAGTAGAAACAATGCAGCAATTTCTGTTCTGTTTCATTAGCTATCAGGCTCCCAAGTAAGGGGATTTTCTTTGTTGTTTCTGCTTTTTCAAACATTAAAAAGGCTGGTATTTAGAATTCATGGTATAGTCTGTAAATAGAAAAGCTGGTTGTTAATTGATGGAAAATATTTGTTCTGAATACAGATGTTTCATCTCACACTCCTATTTCTAACCATTATTTCTAATAACTTATTTAAAATACCTGCTCATTCAGGAAACAAGACCAATTTATTTTTTATGGGATTCAAAAGTATTTTCAATATATCATGCCCAGAAAATAAACCTGTAAATCCTAGCTTCTTTTGTGGGTCCAAAATAAATTTTTTAAATTGAATTTGTTACCATCAACTCAAGTTTACAATTTAATTCTTGCAGCAGAAACTTAAACACAATGACTTATATTAAGACTTAGTTGCCGATGTAAAAAAATAAACAAATAGACCCACACCTGAGTGCCTGCTTTGCATCTGCATAAGAATGCCCTTTCATTAGACCCCAGCCACTGGCAGCTTATTATGGCCATTGTTTAATTTGTGCTCTGTTTTTACAAATGACACTTGTACAGGCCTCTTGGGGCTGCTGATAGAAGCCAGCCCCTCTCTTTCCCTTGTGTCAATTCTTTTGTGAACCTTTATAATTAGCCACTTAACAAATTGAGGGAAATGAACCTTCAGCTGCGAAGGAGATCCTGAAGTTAAGTCAACCATATGACAGGCAAAACTGATACATGAAAATCTCCTTAACTGAATTGCTGAGTTGCCTCAAGGGTTAAGAGACATTCTCCCAGTAACAGCCTGCAAGAGAAGTGGTGTTTTTGATGGTTCACTCTCCAAATGCCTGTTAGCCTGTCTAAGAAATAGCACAATTAGAAAAAGCACATATTGTCAAGTATTATGGCTTCTTTTCAAATCTTTTGCTTTGCAGGAGAAAAATGTCATGTCAGAACCTCATGCTGCAAACTTACAGAGTAAGTGCAAAAAAATTTAAATAAAATGACATTATAGGCTACTGTTATCTCTACTATTTAACATTTCTAGAAAACCCATAAAACATACTATGTCAAGTTTAAAACAAAAAGAAAAATGACGTCACATAGAGTAAGATATTAATTAATTTGTTTGCAGAATCTATAATAAGAATGCTAAGAGCAGGGTGCTATCATTACAAACTCTTTCTTTTTTATTACTAATTAGACTTCTAAATGTGAGTGTAAATGTACCTCAGAGAATATGTGTTAAAAAGTTGCATATGCATAAGAAATCATTTCAAATTCATCTTCCAACAAAAACTTCAACTTTGATATTTTCTCATGTTCCCTCATACCATATTAACATAGTATTTTGTATTTAATTTCTAAATTCCATTGTGAGTCTTCTATCAAGGTATTTACTTTGGGGAACTCTCTGATATCTTAATTCCTAGTTTAATAGCCAACAGTCAAGTATTATTAATTTAACGTATCCTGTTATCATCACTGATTCTTTTTCAAGTTAAATGTATATTCCCTGTAACATACAGAATAAAATGTATCTGGTTTAGAGGCATACCCAAATCAAAAATATATGATACCTTTTACACAGAACTGAGGAGATATAAATTGAGTTTATATTCAATGAGGGCTTAGAGCATTATAATATTAGAAGATAAAAAATTTTAAGATGCTGTAATGCATGAAGATACCAGAATCCTTTATATCTTGAGAATCATAAAATGGATCCTGTCTTCCTTCCTTCCTTCCTTCCTTCCTTCCCTCTTTCCTTCCCCTGTCTCAATCTGTATATGTTTGTGTGTGTGTGTGTGTGTGTGTGTGTGTGTGTGTGTGTGTGTGTGTTGAGAACACTTGTGATTTATCCTCTAGTAAATTTCAAGTATACAAGGTAGGATTATTAACTATAGTCGCCATGCTGAACATTAGATTTCCAGAATCTATCCATCTTGCATAACTGAAGTTTTGTACACTTTGCCCTCCCTTTGTCAATCACCATTCTCGCTGCTTCTATGAACTTGACTATTTTACGTTCCACGTGCAAATAAGGTCATGCAGTATTTGTCTTTCTGTCTGGCTTATTTTACTTAGCACAATGTTAAACTAATTTGTTGTGAATAACAGGATTTCCTTCTTTTTAAGATTGAATAATACTCCATGTATATATGTGTATATTATATATATACTGACATACATGTATACAAACACATATAGATACACACATCTATCTACATATTGCTATGTATATCTATGTATACATATATACATCTGTATATCTGTATATTTATATATACATATATACATGTATATATCTATATATAGGTCAATATCAATCACATTTTCTTTATCAATTTATCTGGTCATGGAATTTAGTTTGTTTGCATATCTTGGGTATTATAAATAATACTACATTGAACATACAACTCAATTTAAAAAAAAGAACCTGATTTTTACAAAGGGCAAAGGACCTAAATAGACATCTCTCAAAAGAAGACATAAATAGCCACAAGTATATGAAAAAGTGCTCAACATCACTTATTATCAGGAAATTCAAATCTAGATCACAGTGAGATATCACTTCACATCTCTTTTAATAATTACTATCAATAAGATAAATGAAAACAAATGTTGGTGAAGATGTGAAGAAAATGGAATCCTTGTGCACTGTTGATGGAAATTTAAGCTGGTATAGTTATTACGGAGCAGAGTATGGAAAATCCTCAAAAAAAATCCAAATAGAACTATCATGTGATCTAGTAATCACTTCTGGGTAATTAGCCAAGAGGATCAGGACCTCTTTGTTTGATGTAGAAGTAAGAGCAAAGATTTATGCTATGACTGATATCATGCTAGGCACCATTCTGGGACCTTTATCACTATATTCATTAATACGGGCGTGCTGTGGTGGAGTGGTGTTTGCTCAGTTTCCTCCGAAGGAGCAAGCCACATACCCCAGGGGTTGAATCCTGGGGGGGAAACAACTAGTGTGAACAACTATATTAAAGCAAAATGCTTCTTCCTCCTCTCTCTTCCTACTGCCTACCTATTTGCCTTTGTTCCTCCCTGTACCTTTCCTTCAAATATATATACATATTATATATATATAATATATATAATATATATATATAATATATACATATTAATACAGACCTCAACGCAATTCTATGAGACAGGTACTCTTATCATCCCCACTCTACAGATAAGGAAACTGAGACTAGTGAGAATAAGACCACATGGAGACAAGTGAAGCACTGGGATGTTTGCTTGACTCCCGGGACATGTGACTTGTTTCCATGACTTATCAACTGTTTAGCTCTATTGATCAAACTGACTAGATTTTAGTATCACATAACTAACTTAAGAAAACCCTCTAGTAGTTGTCTTGGTTGGAAGTATTTTAACCTATCAAACAACTTTTTCACATTGTTGACAAGTTTGAAGACCGAGACTTCAAGGCTGATGTCAGTTAGTGTTAAAGTGACTATTTATCTTGTCAGTGGGACATTTTAACGAAGGAAATGAGATGTTATTAATAGTTGCACACTTGGGCAGCTGACAAAACCTGCACTGTCCTGAGCAAGTCTGGGCAGGGAGTCACCCTGGAAAGTACCTCAAAGCCTGGAAGTGAACTTCCTTGAGGTGCAGACAGGAAAACAGCTGGCAATTCTTGCCAGTGCTCCCATGCCCTTGCAAATAAGGGAAAATAAATATATGCAGAAGGAGCAACCTTATTAACCTTCTATTTTATATATTTAAAATCTGTTTGAGACTCCTAGGTAAGCCTACATTTAGAATGGTACCATCAATGGAACTTTATGTCATATATACAGAGGTTGATTTATAATGATGTATAACTTAAAGCTTTCTAAGTTTATAAAGCAGTGTTACTTCAATAAAGTTTTTTTTTTTAAAAAAAAGAAAGAAACATTAAATACTAAAATACAAATCAAACAGAAACTGTCAGAATGAGCCAGGATCCTGACCACCCTTAAAAGCAATCTTAGCCTTCGAGAGTACCAATGGGAAACAAATAATAATCTGTTCAGGTAGCAGAGCCTGTGGAGTTCTGTGCTCTGGTCAGTACATATTCTCTGTTTCCTCCTCCTCCTCATCTGTCACTCACTGGTCACAGCCTTGGGCAGTTGCCCCTAGTCCACGAATATCATAGCCACTAAATGATAAGAAATTCTAGGAAGCATTCCCCTCAATTCATTGAAACTGCCTCTAGCTTAGCATATTTCATGATGCGTAGTAGGTGCTTAAATTAGATTGCTGAATGAAGGAATGAACATGGGGAGATGGCTGTTGTTGCCTTGTTTCAGCCATCAAACACTGCTGATGGATTACAGTAGTGTTTTCACAGCCATTCATGTTTTAGGGAATAGGTTATAAAATATTCTAACTGAAAGTCAGGGTGCCTATAAAAAACAGAAAATCCACAGTCTTTATGCCCGGATGGCCTATTAGAATAGATTAATTCTGGTAGTATGGTTGCTAAGACACCTATAATTTGATGATAATGTTCCTCATGTTCAAAATGTTGTTCCAACTTTGATGACTAGAATTAGGAAAAGTGCAATTCTAGAAACATAGGAGCCTGCCTACAGTGTTTCCATCTCTGAACCTTTGTTGGTTGTTTCCTGCTTGGGATGTCCTTTGCCCTATTCCAAACACCCGAGATCTGCCTTTTCTTGGAAGTCTGCCTTAAGTTTAGCTTCTTATGTGCTGGTTTCCTCCATCATCACCATCCATATTGGACAATTAGTGACTCTTGTAACACATTCTGTTTTTCCCATTATAAAAGACACTGTATGTGCTGTTTGATTGGTAGGCACACATTTATTAACATAAGAAATTTATTTTAAAATATTTTGACAGATAAGACTATGGTATTTTTGTTCCTGCTTACTGATTGATAAATACATGTATTATAAGGTTAATCTTCAAACTTTTTCTTCTAGTTACATACCATTAGATAGCAAAGTATAGGGGAGAATTTTGTCTTTCAGCGACTTTTAACTACTAGAAACTCTGGTTATCGACCCCAAATAAACTAATTATTGTGACTATTCAAATGTTTTTATGTTTAAATTTTATTTATATATATTTATATTAATAAAAGCCATATTAATAATACACTATGTGATTGCCTGTTTCATAGTGAATGTTGAGCTTCTGTAGCTTATTTCTACTTAAGAACAACATGACATGTGCATAAACAATCTATATTTACAGCATTTATTATGTAAATAAATACATTCAACTAGTACACCATGACCAGAAGTCTAAGGGAGCGGAGCGTGTGTGTGGTTCATCGAAAGATCTGCACTGTAGGTGGCATAGGAGTTCAGTTAAGTGATCACTATGAATTTTAAAGTTCTTACCAGTATTCAAGGAGATAACACCTTCCTCCAAATACCCATGAGAAGAAATTGTTTTATACTGATCATAGTGCCCTAAGCACATGTGAGTCCAAAGTATGTTGGCAATTCAGGACTCAGATGAAAAGAGCCTGTTGGATTGGAGCCTCCAGATCTGCTAAGAAGGATAAACTCAGGCAAGAAGATGAATAAACTCAGGCATGGAGAGCTTATCACTTTCACAAAGGCCACACAAAGAGGTTTCTTGAGTCTTAGGATTTTTATCTTGAGTATCTTACATAATGAATTTACTTTTTTTTTTTTTTTAAAATGGGTGAGAGACATAGAGGACATAACAGGATGAACTGCCATACTTCCCTTTCTCGGTCCCCTGTCTGATAACTGCTCCTAATTGGCGACAACAGAACTCAAAATGATAGTGGGTGCTGACAATAGTCCTTCTCGTGTCATCTCCACAGCTCTTTTCCTCATAAGTATTTGCTGGTGCAGCAAATGAAGGATTCAGACTCAGAAGAAAGTGATTTGGTAAGGCATGGATGAAGACGTTCTCTCATTCGTCTGCTCTGTCTTCTCTGAGGATGCTGCAGAGGACAGTGAGAAAACACTCCACCTGGGCAGAGTGAAAGATTCTCTCTGGAGCTGGTAAGCAGAGAACGGCTGTGTGTGAGCCTGCTGCTCTAGCAGGTTAAGGCAAATTAGTCACATACATAACATGTTACATGTTCATGAGAAAAGCAGGGTGCAGTGATGTGTTACATGATGCTCAGAGAGGATTTTAGAGATTCTTTTGTCAATTTTATGTATCTTTCTTCCCAGTGACAAGTTGGAATTTTAAGCGTATTGCTCTTAACTAGATGATCATGATGAATAGAAACAAATTAGACACATGACTCCCTGTAGCAAGCAGTATTGACCTATTCTAAAATGTATTATTGGACCAATTTTAAAACAGAAGAATCAAAGCAATTGACTGGTGGCTGTGAGAATGTTGCTTTCATATTGATGAAAGTATATGACTTCAGAGTATTTTGAACTCTCTGTATGCAGTAAAGCGAACTTAATTGAAGTCACAGAAGCATGATTTTTGATGCAACCAAAACAGAAAGAACAGATTCTGAAAGGCAGTTAAAACAAGTTCACTCCAATATTTTATTCAAATAAAAATGGAAATTCCTTTCATAATTTAGCGTAAAATATATTTTACCTTTTAAAATCATTTATAAAGAAGATGATTTTCACTTTGAGGAAAATGTATTTCAGAAATGTTCCCACGAGTTTTGAGAAACCATAACAAACACCTAAGACCAACTCTAGGCTGTCAAATTCTTAGAATATAAAATGTGGAGTGATAATTTTGGCATTCTTTACAAGAATATTTTAGGTTTTAAATAAAATATGCTGAATTGTTTCTACTGCTTTTCAGTGATCATATTCCTAACATGATATGTATACCTTCATTTCCTTGTGACTCAAATTAATTTTTCTTAAAATTAAGCGAATTCATCTTAATTTCGGTTCATTGTTTCATTAGGTTGAAATTAACTGAAAGAACAATCAAGGCACATCTACATGTATCCGTTTTTTTTTTTAATCCCTGTCCCATTCCCCCTCCCCCACACCTGGACACAAAATAATTGAGATAGATTGAGAAGTGAAAGAAAACGTCACATGAATTGCATTTGACATTTAGGAAAATTCTCCTCTAACACAAATGTACGAATTTGTCTTAGGTGCGTTGCTTTTCAATTGCCCCCTACCCAGTTTTCATGGTTGAGAATAACTTTCTTAAGCAGATCTGGGGGCCCACTAAGCCCAGGGTATCACAACTGACAGATTAGTCTGTTGGCTGATCTGTTAAAGCCCAGTGCATACTGATGGAACGCATCCAAACTACTCTTCTCCACCCTTCACTTAACAAGCACAATAATAAATGAATATTTAAAGTAGCAGCAAATATATTAACTGGAAACAAATAGGTTTCATTTGTAACAAGTGCACACAGGTTAATTAACAAGAAGGAGCTTTTGTGTTGAAACAAGTCTCCCTGTAGCTGGTCGGGCAGGTGTCGTTAAGGGCCAATTGAGCTCTGTAGGATAATTATCAAGTACCAGCAGGTTCTTCCGTTTGTTAACAAAGTGCTGCCCACAATTTGCCTAAACCTATAAACCATCATCTGTGAGTTTTAGCAGCAATTAAATGACAAACATCTCTTTGGAGACTTGGGAAAATGAAAGCGACATGATAGTATTTAAGGAGCCAGATGGATGTTTTGAATGTCAACTTTGAAGATACTTTTTCACCAACGGAGCATGAGACTTAGAATTATATTTGGTACTATGGGAGAGAGGAAGTAGTGTGGCCTTTGTGAAAAAAAGAGAATAAGATGGGCATACTGAATAATAGAGGGAGGGCATATTTGAATAGATTTTGGTTCTGAAATCTTGGTGTGCTTGGCAGATTTAAAAGACTGTGGAAAGCTAACTTAACCCCTTATAGCACTATTGGGCCACTCTTGACCTGCTCTTCTGCCTGCCCATCCCCATCTGGGGAGGGACATGAAGAACAGGGTGGAAATTCCCTCCAAGAATGTGGGTAAGAGTCCAACCAAGATCAGCAGATCTCCAGGGCATGAGTTACTAATTAGTTCTACACAATAAAAAAAAAGTAGCTTATTAATGAAAATGATATATCAGCACAAAAAAAAGTAATTTTAGACTTAGCGATTGCCTTCTATCCCAAACTAATTGATCTAGAAGTTTTACGGATGTAACATTTAAAATGCTTCTGTAAGCAGAGCAATAGTTCCAGGAGCTATAAACGTTACCAAGGCACCATCGAGTTAGTTCAATTAATTGTCTGATTGAAAGAATCCTCCAAACTTGCAAAAACTCTTGCTTTTATAGTTCAAGATCTTCTGGGCATTTAGTTGCCTACATTAAACAATGTTGTCTCACTGGTTTGCATAATTGGTAGAGCTAAAAGACTAATCCATAATATTAAAAAATACAATTATAAATGTATGAGTTTGCTTCAGTCTGAAGGTACGGATTTTTTTTTTTTTTTCCAGTGCCAAAATAACAGCATTTACAAATGTTTTCATGAACTGTGAGAAGCTACTGCTCAGAGTGTTCTAACGGAGTATTAGGTCAACAGCTCTCTTGAAAGAACAAAACCAACCCAGGGCCAAACAGGCAGACAGGCCTAATTAAGTCCTTCAGAGTAAGCAAAGCTCTCAGGAAACTACAGCAGATCCACGCCTGCTTTGTACTTCACGAGGTCCCTCTATACTTTTGCCACTTTTCTCTGGATTTATTATTTTTTTATGAATTATTTAAGCCTGGCCATTTCACATTTATAATTAGTTTTCAAAGAAAAGGCAACAGGAGAAAACAATCATAAGTTAAACAGCTTGAGAACGGTTCCAATTCTGGCGGCATGTGGAAGGCCTGACTCCCTCCATTAAACCACCCTTGGGCAGTGGTTTTCCAAATTCCCTTTTGTTTTAAGTCTTTTAGATTTAGTCTATAGAGCAGCCCAGATCCCTATTTCCAACAGGGAGGACACGCAAATATCAGAGTCGCTTTTTAGGTTACCTGCCTGTGGTTTTTGGGGTTTTTTTGTTTTGTTTTAATGTATACAGATGGGAATTAATGGTCATAATTTCAGAAGTAGGGGAAAAAAATAGCCTGTGAGAATGGGACATTTTTCATTACCATTAAGAAGTAACAACAGAAATAGAAAATAGAAATGTTAGTACCACTAACCTCTTGCAAATATGGAAATGCACAATAATTATTTTATCCTGTTGGTCCAGCTCTTATCCATACAATGCTCAGCGCTATCTTACAGGACTTACCTTCCAAACTCATGGTATTCTGACCACTTATTTCTTATCTCAGAACCACTTAGCTGGAATAGACAAAAAGAGATCATCAGATTCATCCTTCTGCCCTCAGATCTGACTCCAATCTGCTGGAGCTCATGCTGTAATTTATACGACATAAAGGGCTTTGCCTGCCTGATTGAACACTTTTCCAGGTAGGAGCTGAGGTCCAATCACTTGTTATTCCTAGAATCTGGCATATAACAGATTCCTCCAAAATATCTGTACAGGAAAGGATTAAAATGTTCAATGAATGAAATGCATCTTTCTTGGAAAATATTTGTGGGGAAGAGGGCTTTAAAATTCAGCCACCAATTCTTTCTTCCCATTTGGATATTTCTAACAGTCTGAATATTCTTGGTAGCTAATCAAATAGCAATTTCCACTTCATTGTTATTAGCCACATAAAAGCAGTACCTTGAAAATCAGCTTTTCTAAAATGTTTGTGGATTTAATGGTGCTACTTATATTTTAAAATGGGAAAAAGTCATTCATCTCTTATATTGATTGATAAAAACATAACTAGGAAGAGTTTTATTTGATAAAACATTAGACCTATTTCAATAAATTAACATTTATTGAAGAGCTATGATTTGCCAGGGTCTCAGTAAAAGGTTATTACTAAAACTCTGGCAACAGTATTACAAAGTACATTTTGTCATCCCCAACTGAAAAATATGGAAGTTGAAGCTGAAGGAAGCTAGTCTACTTTCCCAAGGTCATACAGCAAGGATAGAGAGGGGAGTAACCAGGGTTCAGAGGTACAGACTGATAGACCAGGGTACCAGCTGGGATGCCAGTTATCTGACTCTAGACCTGAATTGCTGTCATCAATGTCTTCTCTGCATTTGAGTAAGCTGAACTAGGGTTGGAATTTTCTGTCCAAATTTAGAGGTTCAAATGCACAAGTGGTGAGTGACCATGGATGAATGTGTTAAATAGAATGGGAAGGGATGACCAGTCCTAAATCTACACCATCTCATCTGTAATACAGTAGAATACTATGTGACAATGATAAAGTTGACACTGTATCAACGCTACGTAAGTCTGAAATTGAGATGAGCAAGAAGCCAGAACTCTGAGTCCTTCATGAGGACTCAACACGACTCTCTTCATCGCTTCAGGAACGACTCTCTGAAACCCATGGCGAGAGAGAGAGAGAGAGAGTCCTGTCCCCACCTCCTGCCACCAAGGAGCACTGTCATTCCTTCCCAGCTTTTCTGCAGATGATAAATCTTAGGCCCATTCACTTCTCATGAGTTCTTATATGTGTGGATGTCATAGGAAAAAAAAAAAAAATCAGATAGGCACAATTTAAAATGCCTTTATTTTCTAGTAAAGCAAAATGCAAATGATGCTTCTAAAACTGGATTTGAAACAAGTGATTACTTGAAATTTCATGGGATACTAATAGTAACTCGACAATTATTGTTGTTTTATGCTTTTCCAATATAATACCAAAGTTTGATATGCTAATCGAAGCTATCTGAATGCTATTGCTAGAATATCTGAAATTGTAAATGAGATTTCGTGAAGAACAGAGGTTCTGGCTTGTGTGTGTGGACTCAAGGGAAAGGAAAAATCTGTGGACTGTGAGTCACAAGAAGCCAGAACTTCAGCAGGTCAATGTGTTCTCTTCCCTGCTGGCTTTTTCTCTGTCTCTGAGCCAGTCAGAGGGAGAAGGAAGGGGTCTTTCTCACTGTCTGGGGTCGGCTGATAGCACAAGCTTAAATTTATTGAGCTCTGTCCTACCCATCTCTACACACACCTTATACACACACGGTGAGCAAGAAATGAGAGAAAAGTAAGATGAAGACCGCACTAGTTTGTATCACTCCTTGACTCAAAACTTTTCAGTGGCTTTAGAGTTCTCTGAGAAGAAAATCCAGAGCTCACCCATGAGGCTCCTCCCAGCCCACATTCCCTCTCTAAACTCCATCTTGCTTCTCCCCCTTTCACACACTCTTCCACGAATTGCTCTTGTTCCTACCATAGGCCAGTCGTGTTCCTACCCTGGCTGATCCCTCTGCCTAGAAAGTCTTCCTCGCAAAATTGGAACCACACACTGCCTCCTTTCTTTCTGTTCTGTGCTCAGCTTCCTCACTGAGCTAGCTGTGCCAAGTCTTTCTCAATGACCTCATCACCACCACCTACCTGGCCCTTCTTGGGCCTCTTGCATTTCTCTAACTTTGTTAACCTCTGTCCCCTCTGTCATCCCTCTCATACACTAAAATGCAAGCTCTTTGCAGACTGCGGTATGGGTCTGTTTGGTTTACTGGTATACCTCGGTACTTAGGGCAGTGCTCCACACCTACTAGGTGCTTAATGATATAAATAAACAAATACATGTTCTCATTAAGGGTCTTCGATTCATTGCACTAAAGAACTGTTAGCGTGAAGTGAAAACATCATGTTAAACATTTTGAAAATGCAAAGCTGACTAAGGCCTGCAGGTCGGGCACTCCTGCTGAGTGATTTCAGCCTGCACAGACATACCATCTTTGAGGGGAAGAAGTAACAGTTCCTCATGAGAGGCACGGAACTTTGGGATTTTTCTAAGGTTTTATCCAAGAGTAGTTTCCTCAGAATGAAGGGCATTAAAAGGAGCTAATTAGGGGAAATCAGTGAAGATCTTCAGAAAGAGGTCATAATTTAGTTGAGGCTCAAGGAAGGCTGGATTTACCCAAGTGAATCTACATGAATATAAGGCCAATGGGAAAGCTGTTTGTTTTCACCAAAGAATAAGGAATAAGAAGTGTAAACTGGTTTCAGATGAAAAAGAGTTTTAAATGATAGAACAACTTGGAACACAGGATGACGAGCACAGTTCTAAGCAGAATAGTCTGAGGACATGCACAGGATTGACCAGAAGGGGAGGGGAAGGCCAACAGGTGAGGAAACTGGTCAATAGCCTAGGAAGGGAGGAAAGCAGTGAGGTCTGGTAACAGCTAGTAGCAATGGAAATACAAAGAATGAGTGAACAAAAGAATATGAAGGTCCATTTGAAAGGATAGTGTGCTTTATAGAGATGTTGATTTATGTTGATGTACCCCTTAACTCCATTAATGTTAGGATGCCATGGTCTTTCAATGAAACTGAAAAATACACATGATAGCTACACGGAGATAGGACAAGAAAAGGAAGAAGATAGTAGCTCAAATGATCAAAAAATGCAAATCAGTAATTTATTTTATTCATTCTAAGATCTATAAATACATTTAAACTTCAAATCAAGCCATTTGTTTGCTTCTCCATTCCTTAGTAATTTCCTGACGTACTGAGGCCCAAAGAATTGTGGAATGGAGAAGAACGCTTTCATCCCCTGAGGAAAGGCATGTTAGAGACTATGGGAGGGAAGACAGGTGCCCGTACATCACTATTACCTTGCATTTTATACATAAGGACACTGAGCCCTAGAGTGGTTAAGTAATAAGCCTGAGTGTATAGCTAGAAAGTAGCCACCTTTGAGTTCAAATGAGAGAAACCTACTATTCCTCTAATTTCCAAATAAATTTTTTCTAGAGAATCTCCCTCTCTATTCCCCCATCCTTGTCCATTCTCCTTCAGTGCCCTTGGGGATGCCTAATCAAAGGTATACACAGTGGGTGCTTTGGTTGAATGAATGTTATATTCCTTGAGAACATCTAAACTAACTTGAGTATTTTTTCTCACTGATACTTCACATAAAAATATACTTTAAAAAATAATGATAATATGTGAATTGCTAGAGTGAAAATGAAATTTAATACAAGATATTTTTCAAATAAAAACCTATAATACTTAGAACCAGAGGGTATTAATCTAATTAGTATATTAAACATAAAGTAGAAATGATACATTGTGAAAAAATAAACATGATGTCTTATAAATGTTAAGATGACAGGACTCTTGTTAAGTAAATGGATTAAAAGGATGAGTTTTAGGGAATCCTGTAATTTCAATATCACCTGCTATAATTGGGGATAAAGTTTTGAGTATCATTTAAATCAACAACTTGGTGGTTGGCTGGGGAAAGGCAAAGTTAGCTTATGTTGCACTGGAGTTTATTTCAAGAACTTTTTCATTTTACTAGCTTAGTAAGGACTCAGTCTGAAGAGCTCCAGGGTGAGTTGAGAACTACAATTAAATGCAGGACAGATGTACCCCGGTGGCTTAGTGGTTAAGTCCTCCAGACACAGTCCCTGAACATCCCAAGGACCCGGCTTTGCATCCCATGTCTTGGGGAACAACCAAGATGATATCTCGTATCCTCCTTGACTGTCTCTACTCACCTTCATTTCTTCCTGCACCTTTCCTTCAAAAAAACTTTTTTAAAATGCAGGGCAGACCAACTAAAATTTGGAGTGGTCTGCAAACATGTCTCAATTTTAAGTCAAAGAGACTGCAGCATGGAAGAGAAAATTCTTTGTTGTGTGTGCCTGGAATTAGCATAGCATCTGACCTAAAGCAGAGATTCAGAAAGGTTGACATGGCCAATAATTAAAGGAATTTACAAAGGGAAGCTCAGCAGTGAGGATCATTCAATACACAGATCTAAGCATGATCACCAGTGACTCTGCATCCCCAGGGAGGGGAATTCAAACTCTGCAGTGGGAAACAGGTCTGATCCAGTCCCTGTCAGGGACATGGTGGCATCCTTGCCATTGACCTGGAACCCCACCATCACTGGTCCTTGGAAGACCCGTTCTTCACCTACACACCAGTTACCCTCAGTGGCATCAGAGTCCCTCCAGATCCTACCTGTACACTTCTGTCCCTGGTCAGGACTCCTCCTTGAACCATCCATGTTATCATTTCCTACCCCTGTTCTAGCATTGTTTCACTTGTGAAATATACCTGGCTGGAATTCTCTGTGTCTAAGACTTGGAGCTGAGTCTGATTTGTCTTTGAATACCCAACCATTCTCTTGGTCTGGCTTCAAATTGGACACCATAAAAGGTCTGGGAAGGAAAAAAGGAATGGATTGCAGAGAGAAGAAGAGAAGAAGAGAGCCTCAAACAGGAATGGAAGCTGATTTGCAGCTGGGTGTGCAGAGAGGCTAGCTGAAAAGACATGGTTTTCAAATTCCATCTTCCGTGTCTGACATGGAGTGTAGCTCAGAATAAAGAAAGTTGCTTTTTGATTACGTAAGCCCAAAGAAATGGTAGTTTTATCAACTTTTCATTTTTTTCATTTGGAAATGTTAGCTCTGTGGAAAATTTATAAGAATAAGACAAAGAATCCCCATGTGGACATTTCCCTAAATATTAGCATGTATCACTTTTTAACTGAATTATTTGAGTAAATTTCAGAGATGAAACCTTTTTACCTCTAGATACTTGAGGTTCCTGAAAACCAGAAATTATCTTATGAACCAGAGTACAATTAACTAAATCAGGAGATTCACACCAAGACAGTACTATTATCTAATCTATAGACCTTTATTCAGAATTTGACCATTGATTTAACATCTTTTATTAGAAAGAAAATCCAAAATAAAATGTTTTACATCATCATGTCTCTGCTCCTCGTTAATCTGGAACAGCGTTGAATCTTTGTATTTCCTGGACACCAACATTTGTGTGTATGCATAAGAAAATTTTATTTGGGAATGAACTGGTATTTCATCATGCATTTAGTTTCATGTTTTGCACTTCTGACAGGAGTATCACAGAAGCAAAACCAAATTCTTCTCAGTGCTTCATGTTTCTCCACTTCCAAGTTGTTATTTTACCTTGTATCAATTACTATTTTGTGGCGAGATACTGTAAGATTATGTAAATAATCCTCTTCCAACTTTCACCCACCAGTTTTAGTCTCCATTTATGATGCTTTCCTTAGTCAACTATTATGCTGATGACTGCCAAATGGAGATTTAAAAAAAAAAAAATCATGATTTCTTTCCCCTTTATTCTTTGCTTTTCTACTGTAAAGAAAAGCTTTCCCATCTCACCAGTTTGTTCATGTGCTCATATTCATGTAAACTCATGGGATTTTTACCCTATTTAGTAGATTACAAACTCTTATTCTTGCTACTTATTTTGGTTTTCAAGTAAGTATTTGAATTCTAAATAACTATTTCAAATAACTCCCATATATGGCTGGTTGGAGCCCCTCAAGTAGGCTCCTGAGTTTTACTGGTTTTTAATTCCTTTTTCAAGCGGCTCTATTTGTATCCTGCATTCAATCTCACACTCCGGTCTCGCCGTTCTTCTTCTGGGAGTACTCTTTAAAAACTTGTCAAAGACTTTATTCTTCATAATAAAATTTAGCTGGAGCAAATCCCAAGCTCAATGTAAGACTACAAGTTAACACAATAACTGCCGAATTTAGTTTTAAAAGTAAACCTGCATTTTCTTTTTTTTTTTTTCTCCTAATTATTCCTTTCTTGGTCATTTTATTTGTAGATTCAGAAATGGTTCAATTTTCAAAAACTGAGTTTCTGGACAAGGTAAAATAGAAAGTTAGCAATCATCTGGATTTTTAGAATCAGATGCCACTTCTTTCTATGGGTAAAAGTCATGAGATTTTTGCTTTGTTTTGAAAGATAAAGTATATGCAGGGGTGCAGAGAGGGGGTGAAGGGCAGACGGGATAAAATGAAAAGAACAGTTACTTAGCTAGGTGTATCTGTCTATATACATATATTTGCCTCTATAGGTGCATTTACAAATACTATAGGATTTCAAGTTTTCTAGGTTTTGAATAAAATATTTAAATCCCTAAGAAATCACATGGAAAAATGTGTGACTGCCCTTTCAGACACTAGACCTTCACATGCAACTGTAGCAGTTACGTGCATGAAAGGGGTGCTCCCGGCTCCCCCAGAAACCCTCCAGCTGGGATGTTCTTGTGCGGTGGCAAAGCTGTATCATTGCTAAGCTCACCTCTCCAGGCAAGACTCCCAAGGTCATGATATCAGAATTGACCCACTGGAAACTACAAAAGAATTTTGGCAGAATTTAATGCCTCAAATCATCATTTGGTCACAATTGTGTGTGAACAGCTATCCAGAGCTCAGCTTACACATTGATTGGTTGGTTTGCATTTTGCATACATGATGGCTTAGACTCCGCCTCTGCTTGCCCTCACCAGGACAGGCCTGGATTCGTTTGCAAGAGCTACATTTATGCAACATTACGAAGTTCAGAATGTGGCAAACAGGGAGAAGACAGGCCACCAAATCCTGTTCTCACAATCGCAGCCCAGTTGGCTTTTGCCTGGTCTATCATAAACCATTGGAGTTGATCAAGCTTAAAAGGTAAACTCAGATGTTCAAGCACAGCAGCCACTGGAGTGCATTTATGGATTGTACTCTTATTCCAACACAGTTCCCAGGGGAGCAAGTGCACAGCACATGTAAGGTATCCGCTGTTTCCCTTTCGATAGAAGTTTTGCAAAAACAGGAATGATTCTGTGAATAGGAGTGCCTGTCATACACACGGCAACCAGTAGGTGGCACAGTCTTAACATTGCAGCGCCACTGTGGAATCCAAACTCAGTTATTTGTGAAGAAACTGCATTTTTGTTTACTGTGCGTTTGTGTTTGTCCACAGCTATATACAATACATACAGACTTGTATTTCCTGAAAATCAGAAATTATCTTATGAACCAGAGTACAATTAACTAAATCCTTCCTAGGCCTGGACGCAGAACTCTATTCTCATTTTCTTCGACACCTGTCTTTTAAAATTAATAGTTTTGCTTTATGCTTTAGAAGACCTGAATATTGCTTTGTGCTCATATTCCTTAGAAGCCCTTGGTTAATGAAATCTAAATGGATCCCCATACTTTGACTCTTTCTTACATCTTATTTGTAACTCAAATTCATTATATGAAGAAGACCTTGATTTTATATTTGTTCATCAAAGGAGTTTAATTCAAACAGTAATGAATTCTTTGATCAAGATTAGCAAAAGGAATTACTCCTATGGAGTGATGTGCAAAATTAAAATAGAACATTCTGCATTTCGGATGTGTTAAACATTATATTTATATCCCCACTTCTATTAGAAAGAAAGGAAATAGCCAGGAAATTCACTAGTATTTTTCTTTCATTAACAGAAAAAAGACATGCATCTGTATTTTATGAAATTAGTTTCAGAGGCCTTGATAGTGAAAATGAGCAATGTTTAAACAAACTGACACTATTTCATAACAACTTCTGAATGTTGGCAAATGGGCAACATTTGAATATTCAAACAAGTATGCTTCTCAAGGCTGCTGCTGGACTCTCTAATTCACCCTTCATTAGTGAAGAAAATAAGTGCACATTTCCTTGATATGCATTTTTGTATTTATCATTCATTTTTTTCTTAGTCGTGTAGGTGTGAGGTACAGATGAAAAATTATCTCCTGTTTCCCAGAATTTTCTGTACAGCTCTCATTACTTTGTACTTCCTCTCTCAATCCCACCCTACGGATGGGAATTTTCCTCTAAGCTATTCCTCTAACTCGGCCTTCCAGGCATTCCTTCCTTCTGCCCCAACCATCTGGCAGACTACCTACGACCCCTGCTCCATTTCCTCTTCTCCTCTTCCCCAAATGCCTGTCATAATGCTTATTGGGAGGTATGGCTCTCTGACTGGGGAGCTCACTTAGTCTTTACATGATAGGCACATCTAAAATGAATTGAGCTGAACTGCCATTTAGTCTGAGGAGTCCAAACAAGAAAAAAAAAATTGTGTGTGTGTGTGTGTGTGTGTGTGTGTGTGTGTGTAAGAATCTGAGATAACAGCAAATATCCTGAAACAATGACTCATTCCTTGGTCATCTCACCCAAACATGCCCTCCCTCAAAAACAAAACAAAACAAAACAAAAAAATTACCAATAAATCAGATTCGAAGTGTTTACTACAGAGGACATAGGCTTATGTGACATCTGTTACTACAGTAGCTGTTTCACTGCTGGACATTTTTAAAACCTATTTTATAAGTATAATTAGGTCAGACCTCAGAGAACGTGAGTTTCATCTTGTATGTCCTAACCACAAGCTGCCGTGCGTTAGAATCAATAATGGCATTTTCTGTACTCCATCCCCCCAGTTCCACTTCCACTCATGCCATAAAGAAGAGAAATGGAAGCTTAACCTCATATTGGCTCTGTGACATTTCAACTCTTCCCTCAAGGTCCTGGAATATCCCAGCATATGCCCGTTCTGGCACAGGTCAGAGCATGGCAGCCTCAGGGGACAGCATATGGCTAAGAGCCTGCATGTTACACTGGAGCTTGCTGGGACTTCAGGTACCCCCAGCCAGGCTCAGATCTGTTCTGGGTCTCCAGAGCCAGAACTGTATCCTAAGAAGCCCTCTGGGGTTGAAAGTCCAGTCCATGGCAGGTGAGGCTAGTTATTTCAAACTGGAAATGTCTCAAGGATCTGCATTCTTTGAGTTGAACTTCCACCCTGTCATGTGAGTCACACATTCCAGCTCTTTTCTGCTCAAGGATAAGCAGTGAAGACTGTCTTCAGTGGGGGAAGCAGAGACAATTCCCCACAATTCCTTGGTATAGCCTGGGGGCTCTTTAGGACCCTGTAGATATTCTTCCTTTGTAACTGCATAGCCCCTGTAGGTAGAACCCCTAACAGATGAAGGATAAAGTTTCAAGACTCTCTTCCTGGCATACAGTAGGCACTCAAGTGAATAAGTCCTCACGTTCCTTGAAGCTAAACCTGGAGTTGGAATTTAATCCTAAAGCTTGCCATGGGCCCTCTCTTCCCTCTTCCCCATAGCTTATAGATTCTGGCTTTGGTGTCATCTCCAGCGCTACATTAGAAGTCACGTCTCCCTTTTGGGGGAGTAGGGTTAGAAGATGGGGCCCTGGGTCACAGTGAGGTTCACTTGAGCTCTCATATGGTTTTCTTACTAAAGCATAATGATTTCAGTCAACTAAACTTAAACTTCCACTGTCATCTATGATCAATCATGTAGGACTAAAATGAAGAAGAGAAAGCAGATACAGAAAAAAAAAAAGAATTCAGAATGTAATGGAAAACAGAAAAAATGTGTAGATAAGAGAGCTATGAGAACTATACTGAAGAACAAATGATTGCTAGGCCAGTGATTTTAAATAATTTTATCCAGCTTTATTGGCACATAGTTGCCATACGCTATTGTCAGTTGCAGTATACAGCCTAATGATTTGCTTTACCGTATATTTCAAAATGAGCATCACAATAAATTTAACTAACAATTATCATCACGAGTGATATTTTTTAATTTAAATTTTTTAAGCACCTATTTGTGTTATTTTAGTTGTTCATCTTGGTTGTTTCTCCTGGCCCCAGGTCTCAAAACTGGGTCCTTGTGATGTAATTGGACTGTGTTTGATAAGCTTATCTGCTAGGCCATGGGGTGTGACTTAATCTAGATTTTATGGAGATTCACTATAACATTATACAGGCTTAAGGTACACAGCAACCTCTGCATATACTACATTAGGTTTGTCATCAGTAGGCCAATTCTGTCCCTGTCATGTACCTGACCCCCTTTAACCAATTTGTTCACCCTTTCTTCCTTTCTGATAACCACTAGTTTTGTCTTACAGACTAAAAGTTTATTTTTGTTTGATTTACTTCTTTTATTCACCAGTGATGTTTTAAGAATGACTTTCCAATCTGAGCTTGCATTCCCTCACTTGTAAATGTGTGTCTTCTGAAAATATGTGATTATATAAAGCGATGAGTGAAAGTAACTGAGACTGGTCAATGGCATAGAGTAAGCCATTATAAATATTAGCTGGGGTTCTTGCCTCCTACAGGCAAGCCAAGATTATAAAGATGCCATAAATCTTCACAAATTAAATGTGTGATAACATGAATATTTAGATTTAGCAAAATTACAACAAAGATCAAATTGGAATTTGGGGTGAAGACAAATTTATAAAATTATGGAGTTCATCTGAAAGAATTAAAGAAAATAAGAACATGTCAAAAAGAAAAATGATTCAGGGGACTGTTTTACTTGTTATAAAAACTAATAAAATAGCAGTCATAGAGGCAGAAGAATGGAAAAATCAACACATGCACGTGTGGTCTTTCAGCAGAACTGGTGCAAGTTCTTTCACAATAAGGAAGAACTATATCTAACATGCTGCTTAAAATACCTATTTGGAAATATCTTAGTAGACTTTTGTATCACTTGCTACATATGAAGCATTAGACCAAGTCTCATTTTCCCCACAGCACCGTGCTGTGTCCTGAATGTAGCCTCTCCTTTGCAGGAGGAAAGACAGAGCTTCCTTGCTGTGATAGCTCCGACTGAGTCTGCGCTCAGGCAGCTTTCCCATCACAGGTGAAATCATTTTACTTATTACTCAACTGGCACTATGAACCATAGTAGGAAATGGACTGGTGATCACAATGTAAAACTTGAAAACAAAAATGCGAGGGAAAAAAATCCAAACCTAGGTGACTATTTAATTAACCCGAATATGTAAAGGGATTTTTAAAAATTGTTTTTCTCACAGTTTTATTGAGATGTCATTGACATCTAAGGTTAAGATGGTTTGATACCTATAGGTATTATAAAATGATTATCACAATGAATGGTTAACACTGCCCTCTCCCCACATAACCACCATTTTTGTAAAGGGCTTTTAAAACATAAAGTAAAGGGAAGGGAAAATTGATAGGCTATGCTCAGTTTTAAAAAAATTAACATGTATGTAAAAACTCATAAACTAGAAGGCCAGTGACAAATCAGAAATACATGTAGTAAGTAGATACAGGACCACTACCCCAAATGCACAGGGAGTGTTTGAGATTTAAAAATTCTTCAATGTGTCAATAAAAAAGTGGGCAAAAAATACAATAAAAAAGTGGGCAAAAAATACTAACAAGACACCAAAGAAGGAGTACAATGGACAATGAATATGTGAAAAATTATTCAGTCTCATTAATAATCCAATAAATACGAATTTAAGCAAAGTTTGCAACTATTCAGTTATTGAAGATTTTTTAAGTTTTGTAACGCTGGCGAAAGAGCATGGTGTATGCGTTCTGATTCTCTGCAGACGGGAGTATTCAGGAATGGGCTTTCTAAAGGCAATTTGGCAAACTATGTCTTCAGGTTTGTTTTTGTTTTTTAATAACATTCTCGATTTTGGAATTTGTAATTTCACTTTGAGAAATCTACTCCAAGGAAGTAGTTAAAGTTTAAGGCAAAGATTTTCTTATAAAATAAAAAATAAACTCGATAAAATTTCAATGTGCACAGAGGAAAGGCTAAATGATTTTTATACACCATAGGTGAATGTTATATTTCTACTAAAGCAATGTTTTCAAATAATTTTGGGAAATAATCATAGGATACAATAACATGATTACAATTATGAAACCTACATTATACAGAAAAGATAGATGATCAGATCACTTTGATTTTTGTATACTTTTCTCTATTTCCTGAAAAGTCTACCAAAAAACCTTATCTTCATAATCTACGAAAGTATTAATTTTTGTGATATTGCTTTTTCTACTTTCAATAATTCCCCACACTTTATAAAAGCTGTTTAGAGACACAAAGTAAAGATGAACACAGGATGCTGTGTAAGGAAGCTGACTATAGTTAATGATACTCTAGTGCCTATTCGAAAGTGACTGAGACACCTTAATCAAAAGCATTTCTTAACTCAAAATTTCTCAGCACAAAAAAATTTTGTTACGTTTATGATGACAGATGTCAACTAGACCTTTTGTGGTGAACATTTCAAAGTATCTGCAATTATTGAATCGTTATGTTATATTCCTGGAATGAATATCATGTTTACATGTCAATTATGCCTCAATAAAAAAGATTAATGACATTAAAATACTGGAATAATAAAGAAATTACTAGAGATCATTAGTATGAGGACAAAAAGAGGTTTAATTATAAAGCGTGGAAAGGAAGACAGAAGAGCTAGGAAGGAAGAGAAAAAGGCAGAGAGGCAGACTGAGACACTAAATGCTTCAATGGGAGAGGTTTTCCAGGGTGATGACCCCAAATTCACTGAAGTCCTCAGCTTCAGAAGGTGTCTGGATTAAAAAGGGACTAAGTTATCACTTGGTGCTCTCATTATCTAAACCCTCACTCCTTAAAACTGGATGTTGGCCTCAGAGCAGATTTTCCAGAGTAGCAGAACAGAAAGTGTGCTGTGGTTTGAAGCAGCCATTACGAAAGCACTATTGTCCTGAGGGTGAGAGGAAGCAAGTCCAAGACTTCCCAGACAGAAGGTCCCAGCCTGTGTCAACTTTAATTCTCCATCTCTTGTCTGACAATCAGGAGACTGCTCTATTCCGAAACCTCTGACCAGAAAACTGACCCAGAGGAGAGCCCATGATTCAGGTACTAATTGGATAGCTTACAGGGTGCTGATAATATTCTTGGCAAAGCATGGCCAAGTGAAGACAGGAGCTTTAGTGTCCCTTCCAAAGAAGAGAGCAACCACTCAGCTGCAGCTGTGGCTTATATGTTGGAAGATGAACTTACTATTGTTTGCTCTCTTAATGTATTGCTTTTAAAAAAGATTGAGTTAGAAATCTGAATTTTTTACAATGATGAATCTCTCTCTTCCTAAAATCAGCAGTTGATTTGAATCTTTTAAGCCCTGTGCTAGGAAGATCTTTGTGGATCAAAGAGAACATGCCTGCTGGGGTCCTGAGATTTCTGCTCTATAATGCCAGGTGAGACTAAATAGGGTGTACCTTAAGAAAAATGTGCCAAGTGAAAAGATGCTCCTATTCCCTGGCTATCAGGGAAATGAAAATGAATACAACAGTGAGATATCACCTTCCATCTGAAAGACTGACTATGATCCGAAAGTCTGGACACCACAAATGTTGGTGAGGATGTGGAGAAAAGGGAACACATTTACACTGTTGGTGGGAGTGCAAATTGGTGCAGACCCTAGGGAAAACAGTGTAGAGATTCCTCAAAAAGTTGAAGGTGGAAATGCCACATGATCCCGCCATTCCACTTCTGGGTATTTACTGCCAAAATACAAAAACACTCATCTGCAGTGATTTATGCACCCCCATGTTTATTGCAGCCCTATTCACAATAGCTAAGAGCTGCAAACTACCTAAGTGCCCAATGTCAGATGAATGGATAAAGAGATGTTATACATACATACAATGGGATAGCCCTTGGAAGAAATGAAATCCTGTCATTTGAATCAAGTGAAATAAATCAAAATAAGGAAGATAGATATCAAATGGCCTCACTCATATGTGGAACATAAACAGACAAAACAAAGGAACAGAGAAACCGAACCAAACCAAACCAACCCTTAGACACTTGCAATAGAAGCAGGTTACCAATAGGGAATGGAATGAGGGGCAAATGGTGGTAGAGCCCACTGGACAATGGTAAAGAATACTTGGTGATTTGGTGGAGCTCAGGGTGTGTTGACATATATCTAAGGAATGGGGAACCTATACATTAATGTGTAGAGTAATTACTACAATAAAAAGAGAGAGAGAGAAAAGGAATAATATGCTAGGTTCTGTGAGGGATCAGAGATGTACAGATAAATAAATTCCCTGCCTTGAGGGAATTTCAGATTTGATGTAGGAAACAAACCTTGAAGAAGGTAATCATAAATAAGCATGGTGTTACTATTGAGTACTAAGTGTTACTAAACAGAAGAGGCAGTTTTGTTTGAGGGGAATCAAGGAAGTTTTAATGGGGGAGGTGACACTAGAGCTGGTTATGCTCTGTCATTCCTAAACAAAGATCTTGTGAAGAGAGTTTGGTTTACTTCCTGAGGGGAAAGAGGTCATTTGAACTGAACCATAGTTAAGCTTCTTCTGATCGACAGTTTTCTTAGAGGAGAAAAACAGTTCCTTCTTGCATAAAAGGAAGTAGAAAGAAAGGAAAATGTGAACAAAAGAACGGAAGTGGACAATATTAAGAGGATAGGGAAAAATGATGAATGAAAATGAAAGGAAAGTATGAAAAGTTGAGGAGTTACAGGAAATAGAATGTCCACACAAAAGCAAATTCAGTAAAATGAGAAGTTAATTCATAATTACTTTCAGCAATGGCTTAAAATTCTGGGGTCATCTGGCCTTTTGGTTGGTTACAGGGGACAGGTGGATAATGTGATAAGTAGAATGTGACTCAAACTCAACTATTTGCTTCTTTTAGCAAGGAAGAGCTGGTGATCAAAAATGTTAATACCTATAGAGCTTTCTCCTATGATACAGACTATTTATAGATAGTGGTGTGCAGCAACCTCTAAGTGCTTAATAAGTGTGAGTATAATGCTATCCTATTTCCCATGCTGAGCTATTTTGGGGACAAACTTTTCACTTAATGTCCTAATTAAGCAATCCCAATCAAATATTTGTGGCATTAATCCTTTGGTCACCTTAGCAGGCTCCAGGAGGCACATTATCCCTGACTGGATCAGCCTTCATGCAGTACACTCAGTAAGAAAAGACTTACATGAATAGAAGTGGTTACTCTATTCTTACATACAATTAGCTCATAATTATCCTTCAAAGCAAATACGATTACCCTTTTCATTCCACACATAATTCTTAGGTTGAATATTGCCAAGTTGGGACTTGCGTTCCATTTCAAGGTTTCCCTTGATGCTAATTTTAACCTGAATTCATCTTGATAAAAACATCTGTGAGACAAGAAAGGGACATGCAGCAGGATTTTTCCTGAACACCACTCCTCCAGCAGTGAAAAATGCTAGTACCCCAGTATATTATACTGGTCAGGAAAGGCTAAGTTATGTTGCAGTAACAAATAATCCTTAAATCTCACTGGCCTAATGTAACAAAAATATGTCTTACATTTCTTGTGATAAAATCTCCATTCACACATATTTCCATGATTTCTGCAGCAGGGGAAGGTTAGGTGGTGAATTGTGTACTATCTCTTAAGGCTTCTGTCCAGAGATCATCCAACCACATCTATTTCATTGGTTAAATCATGTCATGCTGACCCAACTTCAGAATGGACAGGGAAGTGCAACCTATAATATACCTAGAAGAAATAAATCACTGGAATATTTATGAACAACTCTAATGATTATCATAGGCAGAATCTGTGATAAGAGAAATTGCCTCTTTAGGCTACTGCAAAGTATCAGATAATAACTACTAGGAGAAGAGACTGGTCATTTGATTCATGTCTGAGTTACCACTCAAGAGTAGACATGACTTAGGGCTACAAGATGAAAGAAACCTTTTTTTTTTTAAAGAAGTTTTATAGGCCAGTGGCAGAAGGGAGATAATGATATGTACATAGTAATAACAATATTTTGTAATATCTGACAATATTTTGTCAGAACAGAGGAAAGCAAATAAAGCAACAGTGTCATGGAGGATTTAAGAGCTGAATAGTGGATAGATAGAGCAGTTAAGGATTGATTAATTAGGCATGAAAATGAGACAAATCTTAGATGAATCCCAGGTTTTCGATTTGGTTAAATGGGTAGATACATTATTCAAGAAAATGACCAGATAATTAAGAACAATCTTGGGCAATGATAGGGAGAATGTATTAATTTTGTTGATCTAAGTTGTCCTTGAGTACTGGGGATATTTAAATAGCAATATTCATGATACATTTAAACATAAAGACTTGGGCTACAGAGACTTATTTAAATAGTTCAGCAAATACTTATTGAGTGACTACTCTATGAAGTAAGTTGAAAACAAAGATAAATAAAACATAGATAAATAAAACATAGTTCCTGCCACTGAGGAATTACATATAGTGGGAAAAAAAAACCACATCAATGGATAATTTTTCTGCAAGATGGTTTATATTATAAAATGTGCTTTGCTCTGAGAGCCAGCAGAGAAGTCTCTAACCAAGTGATGTTGTTCATTATTCAAGGAAGTCTTAGAGGGAATGGCTAAACTAAGTGTAGAAAGTTGAACTGAAGCACTTTGGTTATTCTGAAGCTTGGTGGTATAGTATAGTATTTCTGTAGTTATAATTCCTGGATTAAATTTAGCAGATTTAGGACTACATATATATATATATATATATATGCATGTATATAAACACGCATACATATGTATACATGTATGTTATATAATAACACAGGAAGAGTATATCACAACATTATATATGTTTAAGGTGTGTATCATTGTGTATAAACAATTTTATATAATACATTAAATTTATCTCCAATATATCCTTCACCATATAATTGATCCCTGTTACCCATTTTGTCTACCTCCTTCCGTCTCCTCATCTGGTAACATTAATTTCAGTCTATAGACTTTGATTGATTTGGTTCATTTGTTTGACGTCTCTATGTACCATACATGAACTAAATCATAGAAGGTTTGTCTCTCTCCTTCTAAGTATAATTCCCTCTAGTTCCATCCATGTTGCTGAAAATGGCAAAATGTCATACTTTTTAACAGTTGAGTGGTATTCCATTTTATATATATGTATATATACATATATATGTATATATACATATATATGTATTATATATATGTATATATACATATACACACATATTACATTAGCTTTAACCACTGATCTATTAATGAGTATTTAGGTTGTTACCAGCTCCTGGCTATTGTAAATAATGCTTTAACAAGTATGAGGTGCATATACTCTTTGAATTAGCATTTTGGGGGGGTGGGGTAAACACCCAAAAGTTATATAAAAAGATCATATGAAATTCTGTTTTCAATTTTTTTGAGGACCCTCCATCCTGTTTTCCATAAGGGTTGGACCAGCTTACACTCCCACCAACACTGTATAAGGATTCCTTTTCTCCACATCCTTGTCAATACTTGTTGCTTCCAGTCTTTTGGATAATAGCCATTCTTGCAGATGTCTCTCATTGTTGTTTTGATTTACATTTCCCTAATAACAAGAGATGAGGGAATATCTTTTCACGTACGTACTGGCCATCTGCATGTCTTTCTTTGGAGAAATACCTGTTCAGATCTTCTGCCATTTTAAAATTTGTTTCTTTGTGTTGAATTTTATGAGTTCATTATATATTTTGGATATTAACTTCTCATCAGATGTATGATGTGCAAATATCTTCTCCCACTCAGTATGACATCTGTTCATTTGATAAGTTTCTTTTGTTGTGGTGAAGCTTTTGATGTTGTCTCAATCACTCTCTTCTTGTGCAAGTCACATAAAGCTCTCTTTCTTTTTTTTTTCTAATCTCTAAAATAATGATAATAATAGTTTCACAATATCTATCTCAGGTCATTCTGAGGATAAAATGCAACAATAATACATTTTAATAGTGAAGTATAGCACCATATAGCCAGTGCTTGCTAAGCATTTCTTGCTATTATTTACAAAGGTGGGTTGGAGGAAGGCTATAACAGACAATAGATATAGCAAAACAAATGTTTACAAAATCATAACAACCTGGTTATTCTGATAGATATAAGCAGGTCATGGGTGATAGAATTTATACTGTGAAGAGTGGGTAGCAAGAAATGACTCTGGAGCTAACAATTGAATTTCCAATAGTTCAACAAAAGTAACAGCTACCTAAGAGTCTTAAGAAAAGGAGAGAGGATAATGTTTGTGATAAGAACATATTGTGCTAAGAACTTTTTCTAACAACTGTTTGAAATTGTAGGGGAAAGGAACTGAGGTGAAACACTCAAAAGTAGATTGCATTTTTGTAGGTCAGAAACACATTGAAACTAAATGAAACAATAATAGTGGGGGTAGAGCAGAGAGCATGGTCACTAGAAATACTTTAAAAGACATGGAAACAACCAAATTCCTATCGGCAGGTAACTGGATAAGGAAGATTTAGTATTTGTACTCAATAAAATTTTACTCAGCAATTAAGAAAGATGAAATCTTACCTTTTGGAACAACATGGATGGAACTTGAGGTGATCATGCTGAACAGAATTACTCAGAAAGAAAAATAAAAATGCTGGATAGTTTCACTCGTATTTGGGATGTAAACAAAATGAACAAACTAACAAAACACAACAGAACTCTCAGGAACCTGAAATCAAGACTGTCACTATGGGATGGGGGAGTTCAGGAGGAGAGAGGGACCCTGGGATTGAAGGAGTGAAAATGATAGTGGTGACTAGCATTGAACTGTGGTGTTGAATGTGGTTTATGTCCATATCGACAAAGGTATGAATCTATTCTCCCGACACTTATACAGTATTGTAAACTAAGGAAACATTAGTAGGAATATATAGAAAGTAAAAAAGAATAACAGAAATTTTTGTGATTAGATGGGACCAGGATGAGAGAGAGAGGGATGGTCTCTTGGATTTCTTCCTTGAATACCAGGAAGATAAGTCCACCAATTGTAGCAGATGCAGGAGACAAGTCAGGTTTGAGGGTGTGTATTTGTGAGACTTGCATGTGAAAACACTCAACTGGAGCGTGGGAGGAGTTTAGAACTGCAAATAAATAATTTAAATGTCAAAAGCACATTGTCTCTAAGCAAAATTAGGAGAGTAGGTGATCTCAAGGAACATGTGTTAAGCGGGAAGACCAAAAAGCTGCGGATAAAACTCTGGGGAATCCAACAAGTGAAGGATGGGAAAAGGAAGAGGAGCCTGGTGGGAAAATCCAGAAAAGTGGCCAAAGATATTTTTTTTAAATAGAGTATTCTATTCATGTGGTAGCTAAGGAAGTATAGTCTTTTATCTATTCAAGCAATCTATATATTAAGTGTCTACTCTGCCCAGCCCTGTAGCCAAGGGTGACATTTTCAGAACTGTACTAATAAAGTGAATGGAAAATTGTCCATTATATTTAACCATGAGGAGTTTCACTGATGATCTACAAAGGAAAAACTTCCATGGAGAGTTGAAAGCAACAGGAAAAGAATGAATGAAGAAGAAGAAAAGTGGGTAAGTTGTGCATAAGCTTACATAGGAAAGTATGTAGTGAAATGAGGAGCACCAAGAACAGATGTGAGGGATAGCTGGGAGAAGAGAAAGTCTGGAGAAAACAGACTTAACCAATTTCGATAGAAAATGGCAAAGATTTTCTCAGAGGAAGGTAAAGGGAGAGGATTTTTAAGATTAAGTATCAAACATTTATTTTGATATTACAATTTTCATTTCTAAATTTTGTATTTGCAATGCTTATTTTTCTTCTGAGAACAATTCTGTCTTTCCATTCATTTTAAGAGAGATTGAATATACATGGAATATGTATTTTCATGGCACATCATAGAATAATATCTTCATGGAAATTTCATGTTTACATTTGCCTCATCATATAATAGCTCCCTTAAAATATTTATCTGATAATTCTAGCAACTATTCCCTTTGAAATTAGTCTTTCCTGGATCTTTGTAAATTGAACAAATTTTATTGCTAAATATGTTTAATAGTATTTAGATTCTGCATCTTCTTAAAATCCTTGGGAGAATAGTTTATTTTTGGTTTTGGTTTAGTGATTTCTCAACCCAGTTATTTTCCAATTTCAATTTCCTACTCACCTTCTTGGAATGGTGGTCTCAGTGTCAGTTCAGTGGTTAAAGACTTTGATTTGCTTCTTTGGGTCTGTGGTGAGAAGTGCTACCCAAGGGTGTTCTGAGACTTGGGTGATGGTTTAAATTTAAGCTCAGTTCCAGAGCTTTTGCTGTGCTCTTTTGGGTTCATCAGAACTATTCCTCAAAAGTCAATGAGGAGGTTTACACATTCAGTCACAGAATTATGGATCCTCTCTCCAAATTTTCATTTTTAGAACTTCCCCTATACTCTCCAGTTGAAAGATATCCTTTGTCCTTGTCTTGTGGCCAAAAAAGATAGAATTTGTCTTGGATTGTTAGTTGTCTGAACTTCACTGCTTATGTCTGTGACAGATACCACCCTAGGAAAATTGCGGTGAAAAAAAAGAAAGAAAAAGAAAAGTGGACTCTTCTCAATAGTTTCCAGATAGCAGGGACTCTTACCCAGTTATTCAAGCCAGAAGGCCATGGTCTCTTATCAATAGAGTTTAAGCTTGTAGCATTGCCCAACACATGGATCCCACTGGGACCCTGCCCTTTATCAAACCATGCAAGAAAAAGGTAAGTAGGTCTTTTCCCCCACATTATTCAACTCACGGAGGCCTATGCTCCAGTCTTCTGGCCCAAAACACAGAATTTACCTGAAATTGTAGAGGTGCATGGTGTTTCCATGTCAGGTCCACCAGAGGACAGCCCTAGGCAGTCCACGGAAGAAAAGAGGAAAAAAAGGGAAAACTCACCCCTTCATATGGATCCATTTTCTGTATCTTGACTCTCCTCCCCCATAAATCTACATTTCTTTATTTTTAGAATTATCTCTTCATTGCTTTTTGTATTTTGAATAGCAGTATTAGTCATAATCATTGAGAGAGACTAAAATAGGCCTAGTCTGTCAATGGTACCCGAGGTTCCCAAAAGGAATAAATTAAATACCAAGAGTAATCTTGAATAAAATGAAAAGTTTGAAAATTTTTCTATTTGACCCTCAGAAAATTATCAGAGGTTTATGCAAATTCACTGGAGTATGGAGCCAGAAACAGAACTGAATGGCGTCAGGAGTGATTGGGGATTGGAGAGGTAAGGAGAGGCAAGATTGACTATTAAGGGAGGTGAGAACAAGAGCAAGAGGAGGGGGTGAATGGAGATTGAAGAACAGAATTGAAAGAGGGGGAATAATGTATATGTCCAGAGATAAAGGTTGATTAATAGATTTGCTGGTTGTAAGATGAAGCTGTTCTCTTTGATAACCTATTTTCTCCCATCACATAATATGTGAAGTTATCAACTGAGAATCGGAAGCTTTTTTGTTTTTCTCAAAATGTTTTTGTTTTTCACTAGACAGGCCAACACTAGACCAGAACTCCTCAAAAATGAAACCCCCAATACTATCTTGTTCAGCTTCTGGATCTACAATACATACAGCAGGGCCCACAGGACAACAGACAGTCATGTAATCACTTGTCATACTTGTTGAACTAACAGGATGTTAACTTGGAATCCTCTGGGCTAATATTGCAAGTCAGGGTGGGGATGAGGGTCAGTATCATATCAAAAATTAAAAAGAAGGTAACCTTGCCATTTGGAGAGAAAGACTAAACTCTAAAATACAAAAAGTTGTTGCTGCATTTTAAAATTTTTGTAAGGAATCTATATTAAAAATGCTGTATATTGGTTTTAGAGTGGGAGGTCATTATAACCCATTAATAGGGTTTGCAAGTATCATTTGTGTCATCCTCGGTTTCTCAAGGAGAATGCTGCACTATTAAAAGATAAATGTGAGTAGCTTAAGCAGAAGTAATTAGGTATATTTTTCACTTTCTATGGTTCAGATCTGGAAAGGTTCCTAGGCATGTGAAATTAGTGACAGGGGAAAAAATACAAATATATAGCTAATGCAACCAACATCACAGAAATATTTTGCTCTGCACAGCGTTCATCATTTTAACCACTCCACATATCCCAACAGGAAATTTCCAAAATGCATCATACATTTTCTGTGTTTTAAAGGAAAAGCCAGGAATTTCCCTGGTATAAGAAGGCAGACTTTGGAAATTGAAGGGTAAGTGGAAAATGAAGGAGCTGAGCACACAGTCTCTGTGTCTTCATTTATACGATGTTCAGCCTTGACGATTTTGAAGGACTCTTCAAGCTCTTTAATTCTCCAAGTGCATGTTACTACTTTCCCATTGACATCAGGCAGAGGTTCATTAGATGGACTAGAGAAGTCAAAGCAACTGTCATTAATATCATTCATAAAAGGATTATTAGCTGTGCCAGCTCTGGGACATCCACAGACAAGTTAGATGCAGCCCAAACTATAAGCCTGGGTCTGTTGAGTGTGGTCCCCAGATCGATAGCATCTGGCCACTTGTTAGAGACATGAATTCCTGGACCTCATCCAGACCCAACTGAATCAGAAACTCAATCAGAAAGAGCAGTCTGTTTTTACAAGCCCTCCAGATGATTCAGATGCATGCTGATATTTGAAAATATTTAAGGTGAGTAATTTCAGCAATTCAAGTGCAGGAATATAGATCTTTGCAACATGCCCTCAGGATGCAGAAAGCAAGGCTTCATTGTTGGGGACATTTGGAGCTTGTCTCATGAATGTGAGATCAAGGTTCAGAAGATCTTTCCAGGCAGAGGAAGCAGGAGGTGCAAAGGCTGGGGAGGAAAGGAAGAGCAGATTGAAGTCAGCCCTTCTAATGGTGGGGTAGGCTTGGAGCAGCAGGTGCACTATCCTTCCTAGGTGCCCTTTCTCTTCTCTTCATGGTGGTGATGTGATGAAGGGCACTGAGGGGTACAGACCGAACAGTACAAAGTAGGAGGTTTAAATTGGCAATCTCTGGACTAACTTGTGCTTGCAGTCTTGTTTGGCTGACACGGGACTGTAAGAATTATCTTGAGCCAATATTTAATGACCAGTAGTTTGGACATTTTTTAAAAATCATCCCTATTTTCAATTTTTCTTAAAGAAATAGATGATTTGTTTACACGTCACTCACATTTATACACAAGTTCTACAGTGAGGAGCAGCTGCTACTGTTTGTTTGGTCATATGTCTTCCATTACATCCCATACCACTCTCTTTTCAGTTCCCAGGAATCATTACCCCAAGACTGTTCTTGGTAGAGAAATTGTTCTCTGTTTTCCTGTCTCACTCAAAGATGAAAGATGCAAGAAGAACTAGGAAGGCTGCCTTTTTTCAAACAAATGGGGAAAGAGCATTGAGAGAGAGAGAGACTATTTCCACAGTTTTGGCAATAATTATAAAGAAACTTATAAACAAAAATTAATAGAAGTAACAATAAAAAGGGATTAACTCTGATTTGAAAAGAATTCACAGTGAGATAATCACAGAAAAGGGTCCTGAAGAATGAATAGGAGTTTTCCAAATGAAAATAAAATCTTCTAACAGTCATCCACATTCAATAAAATGTGTGGTCTGAGGCAATTTATTATTTTGGAAGTGTGCACCCTTTCTGTAATTAAAATAAATTGATAATCTCTCATCATGGGGCCACATGTCCTATGACCATGTTGTTCAAGGCTATGTTTTAATTATCCTGGCCTGAGGCTCTCCTTGAGCCCAGGGGTACCTGAAATTCTTTTTTAATAAGGAGTTAATGCTTAAGGCTTACGGCAAAGCCATAGTCACTCTCATTTGAAAATGAGGAGTGGAGATACATTCCATAAATCAAAAGCCTGAGGAAAAATACTTAACCCAATATGTTCTGAGCTTCCCCATGACTCCTTGAGGGGGTTCATTATGAATGAATACTTGGCTAGGTCACTGAAATATTTAGAGACGAGAAGCAAAACGCATCAGAACCTTGTGTGCATGCATATATGTGTTTTTCAAACCGGTGCATTCGTTTAAAAGCCTAAGACAAGGAAACCTTCTCCAGAGTCCTCCCTGGCCACCAACACAGAAGCAGAAGCAGCAAATAGTCCCGCCAATACCGAATTGAGAGGCCCACCCGCCTAGTTCCAGCAGTGGCTGTGGGGGTTGGAGTTCAGATCCAGGTGGAGACAGCTCTTCCCAGGATGCCTGATTATGGGTCCCGACGGCCGGTGCCAAGTACAGCGCAGGTGAGTTAGTTTACACCTGCTGGAGAGACCCACGTGCCAGCGACGTGTTCACAGCACGGCTCAGCCAGGTCTGTTTGTGTGTTTGTTGTCAAGTGCTTTGCAACGAGACAAGGAGAGTGTAATGACGTCCCCTCATAGCTGGAGGCCTGGAAAGAGGATGTAAGTGTGATTACTGCTGACAGCTAATGCAGCATCGCCGTTGGAGCCAGGAGTGGAGTCGCTTGCTTTTGGATGTCAGCTACTTTGGTTCCCATCCCAGAAAATTTCTCATAGGGAACTGATTGATCTTTCAAACAAAATGACTACATTGGCCAAGTTGTTATTACTTCTTTCCTTTCAGTCCCTCATCCTTAAGCCACAAAGACAGATGGCAGTTTAGAGGTGAAATGTTTGCTGGGCAACAAAAAGGAGTAGAGCAAATGCCCAGAGGTTCTTGCCATCCACTTTCTCCTCTGCAGGGAGAGCAGCGGCTGGCTGGGGGAGAGGAGGGGAGAGCGAGGGCTGTCTCATGCGAATGCCCACACCTACATGCGTTTTCAGGTGTATGGGAGAATTACACACGCTCACCTCAAAGCAGTTTGGGAGATGTGACCGTGAAATTTTCGTGACGGCATCCACATTTTATAATGCCATTGGAGATCACTAGAAATGATTCAAGAAAAATACAGGAATAAAATTTTAAAAAATGATGTGGTCCACTCAGTTGCAATACCTGACTTCTCCTTTCCCCTCTGGGCCAGGCCTGCTCATTCTGCCCTCAGACTCCCTTGGACTGAAAGTCCTTCCGCAGCCCCACTCTTAATCCTCTATTTAGCCCTTTAGTTCAAGTCTCAACTCAGGAAACTCTTCCGCGAGTATTTGCCATTTATTGCAATTTTTGCATTATCATGATCTATAAATCTAATTGACTCTCCTCAACAGTGAACTCCTTTTTTTCTCTCTCATAAAGTCAACCACTATGTCTTGAGCAGTTAAGTGCTAGGCAATTTTCTAAATGCAAGGGATACAAGAGTAAAGAGAGAACTAGTAAACAAGTAAACAAATAAAGGAGCTGAAAACTTCAAATATTGCTAAGTGCTGTGCTGTAGAGCTCAGTCATTTAGAGATGAAGCAGAAGCCAGGGAGACTTCAGAAGAAACTGAGAAGTACTTTGGTAAGAACATTCTAGAAAAGGAAGTTCCAAGAAAGCAGGATTGCTAGCTTTAATCAGTTATATACCCTGCCTATGGTTTGGACCAGGGGAGGTAATCGGGGACCCTAATCGGAATATTTCAGTGGAATGGTAGGAACAAAGACCCTTCTGGAGGGGAATGCAGAAAATGCAGAGATGGATTTACCGTCTTCTGCATCTTTGTACCGTTTTGGTACTACCAGTATCAAGCATGTAATAGGCATTTAACAAGTGTTGACAGAATCTTTGAATTCTGGTTCTCTATCTCAGAACATGTGGATTTGAATTTCATTTTCTGATCCCAGCATGCCTTACACAAGCACCTTTCAGAGCAATGACATTTTCCAGAATCAATTTATTTACATAGATAGTTCTCATGTCAAGGGAAGGAATTTTATCACATTTCATTTGTGTGTCCTGAGGAACTAACACCGTTTCTGGAATATGACAGTTATTTAGCTAATACATACTGGATGAGTGAGCATTTATCAGATAAAATTAATATTTGCTTTGTTTTTGTTTTAGAATGAGCTAAACGATTCAGGTGAAACTAAAGAACAGACTAAGCATAGGACATATAGGAAGGAGATTTTTTAAATTGAAGTAATATTATATTATAACATTAAATGTGTTTCAGGTGTGCATCACTATAAAGCAACATTTGTATATAAAATACATTATATTCACCACTAAAATCCAGTTCCATCCTTCACCAGTTGGTCCTTTTATCCAAAATTTCCATGTCTCTTTCCCTTTCCTCTGGTAACCACTAACGTAACCTTCCAGTCTAAAGTTTAGTTTTGTTGCATTTAGTTCATTCATTTCCATTGTTTATTTTTAAACAGAGTCAAAACCTAAAAATTCAGTAATTTACAAGTAAGAGAAGTACAGGAACAAAGTTGAAACATCTGACTTTTAGGAATCAAATTTAAAAATGGAGATTTATTACCATAAGAGTATTAGCTAATATTTAGTAAATGTTTATTGGATACCATGATAAATAATATGCTTACAGGTGAACTTCCTTTATTTTCAGAACACACCTGTTAAGTCAGTGACAGTGTCATTCCCAATCTACAGATGAGGAAACAGGCTGAGAGAAAATTTAAACTTTCCAAAGATCATACAGAATTAAACCCATGTATGGTTTGTGAATCTGATTTTTTTTTTTTTTTTTTTTGCCATCATGCTCTTCTGCATTTAAGTGGAACTGAGACATGATTTTATAATGATCTGAGTGGAGGAAATCTTCTTTCAAGTCCCTATTAAAATTGTAATGAGCTTTGATTTTATTATCTAAAAATTGCAATTCCAACAATAAAGAGAGCTAAGTTGCTGTGCACTTATTGAATCCACACATTGACCTAGGAATGGGATATCTGCCCATCTATAGATTAAAAAAAAGAGAGAAGAAGAAGAAGATCTGGGGAGTTTTACACATCAGCCAATGTCACAGAGGTAGTTAGTGGTCAGGAGAGGATTTTCACTTAGATCTTTCAGACGAAGTATAGGATGTTTCCATTTGTGTTTTATCTTCCCTTGCATTCAAATGTAAGAATGCCACTAGTCCCCCAAACAAAAACCAAACCAAACCAAATCCCAAAACACCTTCTTATCTTGACTAAATAACAGCAGCAAAGAGAGCAAAAGGTCTGTCCAATAAAGGAGTCTGGAAAGGTGGTGAGTCCATGTCTTGGCTATTGTGAACTGGGCAGCTGTGAGCAGAGGGATGTAAATATCTTTTCGAGTCAGAGTTCTCATTTTCTTCAGGTAGACACTGACAAGTGGCGTTGCTGGATCAAATCAAATGGTAGCTCCATTTTTCATTCTTTTAGGATCTCCATATTGTTTGCTATCGAGGTTGCACTATTTTCCATTCCCACCAACCGTATATGACAATTCCTTTTTTCCACACCTCACCAGCACTGCTGTTTCCAGTCTTTTTGATGACCCGATAAAGAAGATATAGATATATACACACACAGACACACATATATACATACATCCATATATGTGTATATGTATCTATTTATACACTTAATGGGATACTACTCAGCTATATAAAAATGAAAGATAAAAATTTTGACGTTTGGGGTAACTTGGATGGAAGTAGAGGTGATTATGTAAGTGAACTAAATCAGAAAGAGAAAGAAAAATATCAAATGCCTTTCACTCGTATGTGGATTATAAGAAAACAAAGTGAACAAGCTAACAAACCACAAGAAAGATTAGACTCGACACCGAAACCGCGATTACCAGAGACTGGCGGGAGGAAGGGGAGCGGAGTTGGGATAGAGGCTCGAATCGGCACCGGGGTCTGGCCCTGGAAGTCTGGTGGTAGGTGGGGTGTTACGCACACATTGAAGAGTGAGCCTGCTCTTGGAAAATTATATAGCGCTGTAAACCAATGTCTATTCGCAATGGATGGATGACAGCTAGAGGTAATAGACAGGTAGATGGGTAATAGCTGGGTAAATAAAGTTCAGAGGCTATTTTCAAACAATTCGCTTTGCAAAAGTATACAGGATGCCCAAGAAGTCGCAAAATCCAGAAACAACCCAGAGCAGTAGCGGTCCATCTCTGGAGCCCTCCCTCGGTCTCTGACAGCCAGCTTGGTTTGTTTAGCTATTTCCACGCCACCGGGACACCTCGGACAAGCCGGGGCCTGACTCAGCGGACTGGGCCTTCGCGGCCCTTCCCGGCAGCTGCCGCAGCTCCGCGGAGCCCGCAGCGCGGGGCCAGCTGTCTCGCCCGCCTTCCACCGCGGTAATGTGAACAACTGGAAGCAATAATGTGTCTCCCCATTTGCCTAACAATACCAACATGGACAATAACTCAGAAGGCTGAAGATTTGTGCTGTAATTTAATAAACCCCATGCACATTTCTACAATTGAGTATCACATCTGTGCAACGGGTCCTGGAAGTGTAATATTCTTTTATAAGGGACCATTAACCAATCTTAAGTTTATAGGTTTCTTTAAATCTTTTTCATCAGCTGTTAAACTACAGTAAAGAGAAAATTGCCTCTTATGAGACAAGGGACAGTAAAATACAAAGACTGTGATTAAACGTCAATCAATTAAGGATTATAATATAATAAAATGCTGACTGATGATTAAAATGAGCACATTCTAGAATGTATATGCAATATTAAAATTATTTTTAAAAGTCAGTAGAATCAACTTTAACTAGATGATGGACTCTATGCATCCTTGTTCTAGAGGTAAAAAAACAAAAGCTGGATAAGCATTATTCCTCAGGAACAAGGATCTTAATATTGACCTTGAATTTCTATATTAAAAAGTATATTTTTTTTAGCTTTCATTGTACAATCCCCCTATCTCCAGAATTTTCAATTCTTTTGTGAACAGAATAAGTAATGGCATCTTTGTTTCAGCTGGTTTTCCACCAGTGTGCAGCTGGGCAAGAGTTTATGAAAATGGGTTTTGTAGTAAAACCACCAAACAAACAAACAACATTGCATTTGAGGTAACAAAACACTGAACAGGACAACGAGCTCCAGAGAGGAATGCTGGGATTGTTTGTAAAATTTAGCAGTCTGAGCCTGCCTAAAATGGTCCCTCATAGAATTTCTTCCTCTGAAGGTCAGAGCACACTTCTGGCGAGAAAGAAATCACTAGCTGCAGAAGAGCAACTTGTACCTTTAAGCCATCCCTTTATTTACTTCTGCCTCCCCTGGGTCACCTGGTTTTAACTAAGAGCATCTCCATTTGAGTTCCAGCTATGATGGAAAGCCTGAGCTAATGACATCAGGCTTGGCTGCCTCCAATATCAAGACTGAGAGAGGCTTCTCCCTCTTTTCTCTTGTCGTCATATTGTTTTCACCATGTATATGATTAGCAAGGGGCCATTTCTTGTCTGTGCTAAGCTTCTTCTTTCTCAGACCTTCCCTTTCACCTTCCCTTCCCAAAGTCATTTTCCTGCAGAAGTGCTTGTACCTGGTCCCTTTGATGCTCCCAGGGCATTCCGACACCAGCCAGTTTGCAGAGAGCATTTTGAAGCTAGTTGCAACAGCTGGCTTATATGAGCCTTGTAGGAAAAGCTTGCATGCACGTGGATGCACATTTGAGGCGCTAAAGCAGCTGGCAAAGTAAGCGGAGACCAAAAGGTGTGGGTAACTCACTGCTTTGCTAGAAAGAGCAGAATGAAGCATAATGAATGGATAAATCCCAGTGCAGCCTGGCTTCTGCCCTTCGCACTCCACAGAAACTCCTCTGCTGAAGGTCACCAATGACCTTCTAATTACCCAATTTGATGGGTTCTTTTCAGTCAATGTTTTCCTAGGCATTTCTGCTGGACTTGGCAAGATCATTGAGTAACAGGGAGAACATCGCACACTCACTTAGTGAAACAGCTGGAATTTGAGACAGGTAGGTGTGACCCTAATGTTTCACAAATACTTTTACTATTTTTTTTAAAGGTGGCTGATGGAAAATGATAGATTGACTAAACATTCTTACGTTCTCTCCTGTAGAACAGAGCTAACATAACCAAATGGTATTTTAAGAAGGTCTAGAGCCATAAAGACAATGAGAATGGGAATGGAGAACAAGACATTTCATGAGTTTTTTTCCAGTTTTTTTGAAAAATAATTGACATGCATGATGTATAAGTTCAAGGCATGCAATATAATAGTTTGTATTGTGTATACTATGAAATGGCTGCCACAAGAGGTTAAGATAACATCCATCATCTAATATAGATGCAATAAAAAAGAAAGATGAAACGAGCAAAAAAAATCCCTTGTCATGAGAACTCTTAATTTATTCTCCTAATAACTTTTCTATATATCATGCAGAAGTATAGCGATAGACACCATGTTGTACATTACATCTCTCCAATACTTATTTGTCTTATAAATGGAAGACTGTACCTTTGACCACCAAGAGGCAGAAATAAAGGAAGGTGGTCAAGAGATTTTTCCCAAAGGATACCAAATCCAGAGGGAAAGTATATGTGAGATTCCGGTGGAAAAAAAATCAAAGTTGATTGAAAGTCTATAGACAGAGCTACCCTGAATTGGCTCCCCTTTGCATATAAAACAAAATAACGGACCTTTACCATCCTAAGAGATAAGTAGAAAATTTAGTCGCTGGCAAAAAAAAAAAAAAGCCAGAAGAATGTCAAATTTGGCACGCAAGATGGGTGGGTGACTCTGGGAAGTGAAAAGAGAGTAGTGAAATTCAGACAATCAGTAATGGGATTCCTAACCATGTCACCCTGTTTTCCAGTTCTGTTTCCAGAAGCCCTATATCAGGCATACAACATTTATAATGATGCACACTGTAAGCCAATATGATGTTAGTATGCAATGTTACTTCAATAAAATTTTAAATAAATAAAATAAAAATACAAAATGAAAACTATTCTCAAACTTAACAAATGGAAAAAATATTAGGGAAAATGATTCCCAAATTAGAATCTTCAAATCAGTCATGTCTGAGAAAAAACTAAATATGTTTCTAGATGCAAGAGAATTTTCTCAGGAAGATACTAGACAATGTGTTACAGAAAAAGAGTGTCAGATATTTTTCGAGAATGAAGGGAAACTGTACATTATCTATTTGACTACTTTGAGAATATAGCAATGAACATGAGATATATTGTAGTACCTTTCAAAAAATCATTGTATTTATAGAAAACTAAGCAAATGAAATGATGTACTTGTTACTTAAGAAAACCAAAAGTTGAACTAGAAGAAAACATTATCAAAGTATATTTCTTGGCTTGGGAATGAATAGTATTCACATTTCATAATAATGTAAGTATTGCCTATGAATTTTAATAAAAATTATTCAAATCTAAGAGAAAGAGAACTCAGAAAATTCTACATCTATCACAATAGGAAATTACATAGATAATGTTTGATAAAGAATTAGCAATATTAGCTTATGACTTGGAAATATAAAAGTAAATATTAAACAACTAAAAGAGAAGGGAAATGCAAATCAGAACAATGAGATAATGTAACACCTCACAACTGTGATAGTGGTTATTATCCAAGAGTCAGGCAAAAAAGAGAGTTGGCAAGAATATAGAAGTGTAAAATGGTGCAACCATTATGGAAAGCAGATTCCTCAAAAATGGAGATTCTTCAAAAAATTGAAAATAGTAATACTACATGAAACATTTATAATAGAAATACTATATGAAACATAAATTTTGAGTATTTGCTCTAAAAAAACCACAACTACACTAGTTCAAAGAGATATGTGCACCCCCATGTTAATTGAGGCATTATTTATAATAGACATAATCGGGAAACAACTTAAGTACCAATTGACAGATAAGTGGATAAAGAAGATACATACACACACACAATAGAGTATAACTCAGCAATCAAAAAAAAAAAATTGCCATTTCCAGCAACATGGATGAACTTACAGAGAATTATATTTAGTGAGCTAAGTCAGGAGAAAGAAAGACACTGTATGATTCCACTCATGAGAAACCAAGCAAGCAAGTGAACTAAATAAAAAAATAGAATTTTTAGTCAATGAAGTTAAATTAGCAGTTGCAGGAAGGGAAGGAGAAGGGCTTAGATAAATTGGGTAGAGGGATCAAGTGTACGGTGAAGGAAGAACTGAAATGGTGATGGTGAACTTACTTTATTATATACAGATGTTAACTTACAATGATACACAACTTAAGCCTGTATTAGTCTTTCAGTAAAACTAATTTTAAAAAATGAAAATGAATGAGACTAGCCTCTGGGGCAATGTCTTGGGAGTGGCAAATAAATGGCAGGGGATAGTTTTCATTATAAGTTTCTGGTATCCTATGACTAAAAAAAATATCCACATGTTATTTTGATATAATAAATTTTTAAATTTAGAAAGATGCCAATGATCTCTAGGTAATTTTGCATGTTTTTTTCTGATTTGGCTTGTCCCACTTTGAATGGAAGTCACTAGGTTTTATAAGACATGTGGCCCCTTCAACAGTACTTTTCAGTATCATTAATAATTCAGTATTCTGGTTACATGTGTGTGTTTATCTGGTTGTATATAGAGAAGTAAGTGACCAGTTTATGGGAACAAGAAGAAAAAGAAGCTTAAGATGCTACTAGGACTAGACTTTGACCCTTTGCCAATTCTGTTATTCAATAGGCATAGAATAGAATTACTCATACCGGTAATATTTCTTTATCCTACTTATTTCAGAATAGAGGGAAATTACAGTGATGTATCCCTTTACAACTTTTGGTTATTTTGAAATACAACACACATTAAGCAATATGCTTACACTATAAAGAACATCTTAATAAATTATTGCAAAGTAAATCTCAGAGCAATCATCAACCAAGTCAAGAATTAAAACACTGTCAGTCACCCTTCTAGTTGTCTACTTTTATCTTTCTAATACTAATTCCTTTCTCATCCTAAATGTAACCACTCTTTGGACATTTTATAGCACTTCTATTCTTGGTTTTCTTTATGGTTTTACCATTGGGATAAGGATTTCATTTCACTAAGTTCAGGCTTAATTTGGAGTTTAAGCAAACTAAAGTTTTTCATTCCATGTTGTAGACTCCCGTGGTCAAGATTCACTATTTTTGCTTTGTAGGGTGCTTAACTGGTCAGTCCCTAAACTCTCTGTTATATACACAGGTTAACATATACATACAACTTGGATACTGAATTACTGACAGGTGTTGAAAATGATTGTCAAAGCCGCCAAATTCCCTATGACTGATGACCAGTGTGTTTACTCCTTACTAGTGGTACTCTTTATAAGATTAAAGAAAGAAGTTCTGATGGAATGTGGAGATAAGCACCAGAATCTTTTGTTGTTGATCTAGAGAATGACTTAGGACATGAGGGTACTCTTAAGGGTAGCCAGGGAAGATTTCTGAGTAGGTGGCATTTGAACAGAGATCTGCATGATGAGAAGGAAAGCAGCCATTATCTATTTTGAGTCTATGATATTCGACACACACGTATCATTTATTTAGACCTCTCTGTTATTATTATTGTAGTATATGATCGTCATTCACTTATATTTGTCTATTATTCCTTTCCAGTACTCTATTTCTTCCTATATTTTTATACTTTCTTCTGGAATTCTTTTCCTTTTGACTGAACAACTCTTCCATTTTTGTTGAATTTTGTTTTTAGTTTGGCCTGCTGGTATCAAATTCTCTGTCTGAAAACATCTTTATTTCACATTCATGTTTGAAATATTTTGATTTCACATCCATTTAGTGGGTATAGACTGTTAGTTTGTTTAGTTATATCCTTCACAATGTTAAAGATGTTACCCATCATCTTCTACATCTTTTATTGAGAGTCAGCTACTAGTCCTATTATTGGCTACTTTTCAGATTTTCTCTTTGATCTTATTTTTGCTGCCAAA
This sequence comes from Solenodon paradoxus, assembly GCA_004363575.1. Taxonomy (NCBI): domain Eukaryota; kingdom Metazoa; phylum Chordata; class Mammalia; order Eulipotyphla; family Solenodontidae; genus Solenodon; species Solenodon paradoxus. Next base: position 154,399 of record RJWH01002091.1, on the reverse strand, counting down.
TAGAAGATAGTGTCCATGACATAAAAATGTCTGTATATTGCTTAGAAAAACTGTAAATCTAAAAGAAAACATATGAAAAAATGTATCTCTGAAGAAATTACTCACCGTAAGTAAATGTGAACTTAAGTATAGTTCACATTTAATATCATTGCAACTCAGGCCCTGTTGTGATTTACTAGTGTCCTGTCAGAGCAAAAGAGTTAATGTGTCCTTTGTCACTGACTACCAGTGAGTAATCTAATGAGAATAAAGCTCATTAATCCTTAATACATACAATTTTAAAACATTAAAAGAAAGGTTCTCTTCATTTTTCTTTTCTTTCTTTTTTATTCCTTTTTTTTTAACCAGTTGTATTGTGCGACATCAGTTTATAGGTATCTTTGTTTGCCTTGGTTGGTATTTGTAAACCTTGAATCTGATTCTGATCTAATGTTTCAATAGTTTTAGAAAATGCTTGGTCAACATCTTTTCAAATATTGACTGTGTCCTTCTCTTCCTTCTCACTTTTGTGACTCCAGTATGCTAGGCTTTCTCAGCATGTCCAGTGTGTCTGGAATGCTCATTTCTATAATTTCAACCTCTTTATTTATGAACCTATCTTCCATTTGATTAATTTCTTCAACTAGATTTAATCTGCTGTTAGATACATCTGTTATTTTTTTCAGTTATTATATTTTTCACTTCTGGAATTTCCATGTGACTCTTTAGTATAATTCCAGTTGTTTGATAAAATTCTTCATCTTCCCATCTATTTATGGAACATATTAATTGCAAGTTTTTTTTAAACCACATCAGAAAATGCCAATATCTGGACCCCTGGTAATCTATTTTTTCCTCACTTTATTTTCATATTTGGCCCTATGTACTAAGAACCTGATTCATTTTCTTTGAATCCCAGAAATCGTGTATAAAATATATAGCAGTGCTTATTATGTAATCTTTTTCCAGAGGAGATTTAATTTTCTGCTGGTGGGTGTTCAGAGTAGGAGCTGTCCACCTTGGTCTGGTGTGGGACTGTGTCTGCAGGACTGTTTCATTCTGAGCTACCCTTACTTCTAGGGCAGACCCTTTGGGAGACTGATTTCGCCTGCAAACATGGGATGTTTTTATAGGACTCTTCCATCTCGACAATCCCTGAAACCAAATCTCTGTCTCTCTCCATTAAGAGGCCAGCTCAGAATTTTACTTTCTTACTCATATTTATTCTTGGCTTCTAACCCTCTCAATCACTGCCATTTAAGAACTGGCATTTATGTCAAAGAGAAAAGTAACCAAATATGTTGAGCTCAAGTCTCCAAAATTCCCTTTCTTTCAAGACTTGTTTCCGGCTGCCTTAGTACCTTTCAACCACAGCTTTTGTGCGCTACTTCCTACAAAGCTACTGAACACTCCAGGCCACAGTTTCGTGTTGTTTTTCACTTAATCTTTGATCTCATGCCACAAATCAATGATTGTCTCAAAGGGAAAGGCACCAGAAAGCACTACCCTTGGTTATGGAGAACATTGTGTCTCCTCCAAATTCATATGTTGAAGCTCTAACCCTCAATATATTTGGAGATAAGGGTTTTAGGAAATAATGAAGGTTACCTGAGGCCATAAGTGTGGAATCCTAACATGATAGGACTGGTGATCTTCTATGATCTCTCCCTCTCTCTGACCCCCTTTCTTTCCCTCTATTCTCACCATGTGCAGATAAGGGGAAAGGTCTGCAAGTTCAGAAAAGAATCTTTACCAGGAACCAAAATAACCGGCACCTTGATCTTGGATTTCTCAGCCTTCAGAATTAGGAGAAATAAATTTCTGTTGTTTAAATCACTCAGTTGTGACAATATAATCTAAGATACACTCTTTCGTGTGATTTCCTTTTTCTCTATGATCTTGGTGCCTAAAATTCTAGCTACCTTGGTTGTTCTCTAATTCCTTCAAATTATTTTGTTTTTATATAATTGTTATCAGTAAGATGTTTGGTCTGATAACAACTTTGTCCAAGAAGTAAACAAAAATTTCAGAAAGAGACAATTATATGTGGGGATCATTCCAGGAAAAGGAAAAGATTAAGTATAAAAACTTATATATTAATTTGGGGAAAGAAAAACAATCTAAAATAATTTGACAATTTTTTTCAGTGTAAACAACAGATAAAAGGAAATACGAAGGAAAGGCTTGTTTTGGAGGACTAACAGGGACTCTATTAAGTTTGAGATATTTGTTAGACATCTGCATTGGTTAATGTTATGTGTCAACTTAGTGACTCTAGTGATCAGTTATTTGTTCAAATGCTAGTGTAGATGTTGTAGAAAGCTCTTTTTATAGATGTGATTAGCATTTTCCATCAATGATTTTTAACTAAAACATTATAGACTCATCCAACTAGTTCAAGGCCTTAAGAGCAAAGACTAAAGTTTCCCAAAGAATGAATTTGGCCCCTAGACACTTATTTCAAATGATTTCACATCCTAACGTTCCAGGTGGACATATATTTTGGGGAACACTATTCAACCTTCTGCAATAATAAAGAAATATGTAATCTTGATACTATTCTAATATTTAAAAAATGATAAAAGTGTCACTACAAGATCTTGTTTGCTTAATATCGATACAAAATTTACAAAATAGAAAAATGAGTATCAATACAAAATTTCATTCATCATAGAATTACACTTTTGAAATAACCTTTGTCTACAAAGGGACTCTTTTATAAAGCACATACATTACCTGGGATTATTACCCACATTTGTACTTTAGCGCAATGTTCAGAGCAAAATTATATCAGGTTGTATTTACCAGGAGGTAAAAAATGTATCACTTTCATTGGCTTTGCTGTCTGCACAGTGAAACTTTATTCAATAATAATGTTTGGAATCCATAAAATAGATCCAAACATCCAGTGGATGGGTGTGAAGATTGTTTACCTGAGTTTAAATTTTCATCTTTCAGAACGTGAGCAAAGTTAGATAATCAATATTCTTGACCTACCGACTCGGCTAAACTTTTATGGCTGCCTAACCCTAGAGAAATGCCATTTTCTTTGCACTGAAAGATCTGCAAATTGTCTGGGTTAAAGTAACCAGAATTGCCTTCATTCACAAAAGACCTCAGAGAGCAGATTAAAGACCAATTTCCCTCCTCTGCAGACTTTCCATCCGACTCTTGTGGTCATTTCTGCTGATGTCAGCTCCACTCTCCCAGCTATCACCGTTGTTTTCCTAGAGATGGATGGCTGAGTGGACTGCTGGAGTAGCTATCCATCACATATGCCTATGCATGATCAAGGCCATGTCCGTGGCTCTAAATCTGACAGCAATTAAATGTGGTTGCATTCAGCAGCACAGTCCTCATGTGCCGCCCACAGGGAATTAGGGAATCTGAAATTTTTCAGAATGCAACGTATTTCAGAATGCAACTAAGTGCTCACCTACTGAGATTGCAAAGTGGAAGGGATGATCAGAAGAAAAGTGAAAAGGACATGAAAAATACATATAAATATTCAGGAACTTGAGTGATAGGCTCTAGTGGGGCTTCAAATTCATTGGTTTTGTTGAAAACCTTTTGCTATGTGTGGCAAGACTTTGTATACAAGCAATAATGCCTTTGTGGGCCAAAAGAGCTGAACTAAGCATATAACCAGGAGTGAGAGAGGTAGATTTCTGCTTATGCAGATATGGAAAAATGTGTTTATTGATTACTCTCCAATATTGAAAACCAAGATGTACTAGGCTTAGGAAACATCATAACATCATAACTGGGACTGATTCCTCCTCTATTAGCATTAGGAAGACACTCTTACTGATTGACCGGTGAACTGCAAAGCAAGGTTGCCATGAATATATTCAGAATTCTAGCTCAAGTTAGTTAAGACACATTTCAAAAAAATTTGTATAAAAAGAAATGATGGTAAAACTATAGATTAAATTTAACATGTGAGTATCTTCCAGATAGGCCAGGGAAGTTCTTTAGGGCATTCATGTATCATCATGTCCTTCAGAACTCTCCTGCCCTCCTTCCAAGGGAGTCATTCAGCAAGTAGCAATGAAGCACCTACCGTGTGGGTACAGGTGAAAGATAGTGCACCTATGGAGTGTGCTGTCTGTTCAGGGGCACTAAATTCATGGATCCTCATTTTTTTTCCTGTTGAATACACTGACATGCCTTTTTCTTCATGCTCTGGGCTGGAAATTTTGTCTCTTGGGGAGCAAATAGAACACATAAGAAAATGATCTAAGATAGCAATGAGATTTTAAAGATCACCTTATAGTCTTCCTATAGCTTTGATGTAGTAGGGACAGTGTATGGGTGATACTATGATGACCTGTGTTACAGTATCATCTGCCTAGAGGTGTTAAACTTCCATCACAAAGAAGAACCTACATAAAGCAAGTCAGGGAGATATTTTTGAAAGCCTCATTCTCTTTGTGTAGAGTTATCTGGTTCTAGATCACAGGATAACTGTTTTGGCTATTTGCTTTTTTCTAATTTTACATGTATCAATTTTACATATTATATATTCAATATATTTCATACATTTAACAGTCAAAGTCATGTCTTCTTTAGAGTTCCTTGTATTTATTGAAACTCATTAAAGAAGAAGAGAGTTGAAATGCTATGAAGAAAACCAACAGTATTACATTATGAACACTACTGATACCATTTTTCATTCAATATAATGCTTTTCTGATTGGAAATCCATAGTCTGTAGTTAACCCTGAAATTTTCCTTTCAAACAGTGGATAAATCAAATGACTTTTTTGCTTTAGAATTATTGTTCTCTGGGTTCTCATACCTTAAAATATGCCTCGTTTAGCTCTTTATTCTCATCACAATATATTGTGCCTGCAAGAATGTTGCAAGATTTAAAGGTCCAGAGTAGACAAGGGTCTTTCCAAATTTGGCAGCAATTCTTGTAGTTTATGATGTTCTACTGTTCACTGCTCCCCATCTCTGCATGCACACTTTACCTGAGAGGAAGGAGCACATTTGGGGAATCTCCTCTGGTTTTTAACATCACTAGATCAGCTAGAAACCAGTGAGCTCAACAACTAAGCTATTTGTATTGTCTCTGGTGCACCTATAGGGCTTGAAAATTGAAGGCACCCAACTAAGAAGTGAGTGGGGACTGCAACCCAGCCTATATTTTCCACATGAGCTGTTTGCCTCGGCTTGATGATGAAATCACTCAGAGGAGTTGACACCCGTTCTAATGTTCAAAGCCACCAGACTGCCTGCTGTACCTTCTGTGCATAGCAGAATCCAAGCGAATCAAGCTTAGGGGCCCAATTCAGCTTTCATCCTTCTTGATTTCTTCATACTTTCCTAAGAACATATCTGTTCCTCGTCATTTATAGGAATAGGCCTCAAGTAATTCCATGGCATCTCTTCATTTCAACTAGCTTGGAAAAAATATAAGACATTTTTATGTTGCTTTTCCATTGAAGTGTTTTTGATGATCTAGATTTGTTGTCATGTCATGGCATGACTTTTCCATATTCTGTAGCATCCCAAGTTTGTAGAAATAAGTGCATTATGGCTAGCACTGGGTTAGATACTACTAGGAACAGAAAAAATAGTGGGCATGTGAGTTTATTTGCATTGTACAGATATGTGCAGGTATGCAGACTGAATCGCTTTTGTTTTTGCTGTTGTTTAATTAGGACTCTAATTCATGTCTTTCATTCATTACCTAATAAATTTTTTGTTTTTTTTAACACAACTTAAATATCACCTCTTTTGGGTTGCTTCCCCCACCACCAGGCAGTATCCTCCATGTCCCCACATAACTACAGATATTTATTGCAGTCTTTACCACTAACAGTCTGTATTTTTCTGTTCCTTTGGGCCAGCCTGACTATAAATGAGTTCTTTGAAGGGAAGGACTGCACCAAATGAATTTTTGTAGGGTCTTACATGTGTCAGTTATCCAGGAAATACTGAGTGAACACATGGAGAATGACACAATTCCTGGAGCGTGATCATTAATCGTACAACTTCTTTGGAAATGCTATTGACTATTTTGCCAGCAAAAAGAAAAGTGCGCATGCACTGTACATGCAAAACTCACATAACATTTTAGGTTGTTCTTGGGTGCTCTGAACTCACCAGAAAGATGTTCCCACTTAAGAGAAAACCAGGTAGAGGTGAAAGCAGTGAGGGGAGCCTCTCAGTCTCTGTGTAGGAAGAGACCAGGGAAGAACTGGTTAGAAGGTGACATTTAAGAAACTAATGAGGGTAAGGAGAGGTGAGGCATCCTCAATCAAAGAAGCTTCCAGAAAGTTATTCCTCAGTTAAAGGTAGTTGGAATGGAAATGGAATGGAAAAGGATGACTGCAAACTGCGGGAAAAAAACAGCCGAACTTGAAGTAGATTCAGAAATACAAAAAAACCCATAGAATTAGTATCTTATTTTAAAAATAATTTGAAGATATTCTCTATCTGCCATGATTTTCTTTAATCAGCAAATTAGATTAATAAAATTTAGTAAGTATATGGTTCACTCTTGTCATGCTATCCACTTTCCTTTTTATTTTCATTTGAATTTTTTTATTTTATTGAAGGAACATTGCAGCATAACATTATATAGATTTAAATGCATGTCATTATAAATCAACATCTGTATATAACACTTTAAGTTTTCCAACGACAGTCCAATTCTTTCTTTCACCATGTAATTGACCCCTTTTTCAAGTTCAAAATATTTCTTTCAAGCATGTTAATGACATCAGATCAGATGGTAATTGTTGATGCTGATTCTTTTTTTAGTTTCAGAACTGCAAGAGTCTATAAGTAGATGAATTACTAAGATATTCTAACCAATTTTAAAGTAATTAAAAATATTATACAATCCAACATTACTTAATTCAGAAAAACTGCAGGTATGTATTTCTCATCCAACTCAGGTTATTGCTCCTGAATAATCTTCTAGTGAGAACGATAAGCTTTTAATGAAAGGCAATGTTAATATTTCTGGGCATCGTCTATCTAGAGAATATTGCATGTTAGCAACAGCTCATTGTCAGATGCTTTCTACTTATGGCATGTGAATATTTAAAAGCCATCTTCCCCTGGAAGCACTATTTCCTACCTGCCTTTCTTTCACCCAAGGTTATCCTTTAAATCTGTAGCGAATAATTTTTAGATGCATTTCTTATTATAGCCTGACCACAGCCAGCATAAACTTCTTTTCCCTTTCTCCCACCATGTGTATACCTAATGGAGTCTCTTATTAAATATATATGCCATAGCTCATTGCATATAAATGTATCTCATCAAAGAATAAGGGAGACCCTGCAACTCTGCTATCGATTGGTTGTAAAGAGAGTAATATCTGAATGGTGTTCTCGGGCATTCTCTTAGGGAAAAAAAATACCCGAAAGTCATGTAACTTCACCAGCGATCATAAGGTGCTTTGAGCTCCGATGTAGTTGCCTCATGCTTATGAGACTGCTTTAATGTGTATTTGTGGGACCACAGAGAACAGAAACAAATCTTCCCTACTTCCTGAAGAGAAGTTTCAGAGTCATAGGTTTTGTCTTCATGGGGCTAAACTCTTGGCTTTGGAGCAAATGCAGGTCTGAAGAAAGGAGGACAGTTAATATTCAAATGAATCAGTAGTGACATGCTTTCTGTTGGATCAAGTGCATCTCCCAGAAAGCACCATGCAGTGTCACAGAAGATAGCCTTTGAATAAGGAAAGCAGAAGAATATTTCTCATGGCCACACAATTCTACTTCACCATTGATGCAAACGACTTGAAATTCACAGGAATGTGAGGCAGGGGAGATGGAGAAATCAGAAGCCCTATTAAAGAATAACCAAATAAAACCGGGGTACAGTCTGTTGTTTGGAGGGTGTAGGCTTCCTCAGAGAGGCTTGTCCCTCTAGTTTAGAAGTGCTAAATGACACTGGTGAAAAGCACTCTGGAATGGGTGTCTTCCACTAGGTCTTCACGCCCTGGGTGAACCGTGTCTATTGACTTACAAGCTGGATGTGTGTGTCAAAATGCAATCCGGTATTTTTGTAATAACAGCTAGCAGTCATGGTTGTAAATTATTTATGGGGCGTATTCAGTGCAAACAGGTTAGAGCACACAGCCTCTTCAGCTTGACTGCCCTGCTTTTAGATCAGACAGACATTCAAGTCCTTGGAGATCTGCTCTTATCACTGCCAACCCTAAAAGGGGGCCCAAACTGCAATCAGTTCAGCAACTCATGGTCACCCAGCCACTTGCTAAAACTCTACCTCAAGGTTCAGTGAGTCATACCTTCCCTCTGCCCCGTGCTGGCCCCAGCATGTAAGGTAATATCAGACATGAAGGCGGATCGATTTCTAGAGCAGAGGCACGGCCGTGCCGCGCTATCTTTGTGCAGAAACATGGAAGAGTGTGCACAGCAAAGGCCACTGATGATCTTAACTTGAGCTGACATTTCACTAATGCCCTGTTTCTGAGACTGGAAAGAGAAGACTGTCCAGCAACGTCCGCCTCGGTTTACAGTTAAGTAAGTGCGGTGCCCTGTTGCGATGCCGAGCATGGAGTTCCATTCTGGCCCAGATTATTTCAGCGGGGCCATTTGCATTTCTTCCTGGTGATCAATGTAGGCAGGTGGACTTCTCTGCAGTGCGACATAGATGGCCCGAAAGGTTACAGCATCCTTTAAGTTTTAAGAATTAAAGCCACCAGGGAAAACAAACGCTCTGTTAATATTTCAGGAACGCTCTTCTGCCTCCCCATCCGACAGAAAATTAATGAGATACGGACCTCAGATATCCCAGGTCAGAGAGCTGTACATTCTACTCTCTCTGCTTTGTCCTTTAAGATGAAAAGATATTACAGATTTTCCGCTGCTTAATGTGGAAGAAGTATTTTGTCATAGGAGATCACAGCTTTTATTTGTGGGCTTAGGACAGAAAGTGGGTTAAACTGTCTGTTCACCAATTTATAAGCAGAATGAAAGAGAAGTGAGTACGATTGGAGTAAAACTTGGGAAGCTAGTAGGCATGTAACGTGGACAGAACAGAAATCAACATCTGTGGGTTCTAGAATTCGTTTTCTTTAGGATTGGATAGCAAGTTTCTCTTGCAAATGGTACTGCAGAATGTTAGAGATCAATGATGGTGACATCTTCATAACTCAGACAGCACTGTTCAGGAATCAGAAGCCCTAGTTCAGCGTGTAAAAGCCTGTACAACTTAGGACCATTTATTTAACCCCTCTCAGGGCTGGTTTCTTTATCTGTAACATGGGGGAAATAAAATCCTCCCTGGTTATCAGTTTGTTGTAAGGACAAAGTGACATGATCTAAGGAAATGTTATTGTAGTAGACTGAGGGTGGGTCCCCAAAAGAAATGTCCATTTCTTAATTTCTGAAACCTGTGAATGCAACCATGATTTGGGGGGAAAAAAGTCTTTCTTAATGATATTAAATTGAGGGACTGGAGATAAGGAGATTATACTGGATTATTATCTAATGTATCTCTAAATTCAGTAACAAGTGTTCCAATAAACAAAAAGAAGAGGTGCACTCTGGTGGCCTAGTGGTCTAGTGCACGCAGGGAGCAGTCCCACATACATCCCAAGATCCCAGGTTCAAGACCCAGGTCCAGGGGAGACAACCAATGTGAAAAACTGGAAAAAAAAAAAAAAAGTGCTTCTTCCTCCTCTTTTTTCCTGCCTGCCTGCCTTCTTGCCTTCATTCCTGCCTGTAAAGAAAAAAGAAAGAAAGAAAGAGGAAAAGAAAAAACACAAAGAGAAAAGAAGGCCATGGGATGAGAGAGCAGAGATTGAAGTCACACAGCTACAAGGAGGGAGTCACAGCCACAAGAACCTGGAAATGGTGGGGAAGAATTCCTCCCAGTGATTGAAGGAGAGTGGCCTGCCAATGCCTCGATTTTGTGAGAAAATTGACATTGTAAACCACTAATTTTGTTGTCATTTTTCCACAGCAAGTGCAGGAAAATAATATAGCCATGTCCTTAGTAGATTTAGAAACGTGAGGTGAGAGATGTTCTCACCTCTGGCAAACAATTTAAGATCCCCTCACCCTGAATTCTGTATAATATACACCAGAGTTAAGTCAACCTTTAAAAAATTCAAAACTAATGCCCAAAAAATCTGTGATGAAGAAGATACTAAATTTCCTAGAGAGTAAAAGATCTGGTTTTGATATTGAAGAAGAACTTTCTCATTTTTATACTCAAAAAGTAACAGACCAGATGAGGTGCCATTTCTTTGTGAGTGCATCTCACTGAGGGGATCAGCTAACTGAGCTGTCAAAACAACTAAGACAATTTTCAGTTGAATTATGCTTTGGAGGGTGGCAGCTTCAAAGCCCCACTGTGAAAACAGAAGGTGCTCAGAGTCACAGAGAATGCTAGTCACAAAGTCACAGACTCTTTCACGTAATAACCTGACTCTATTCTTTAGCTGCATATGAGACTCACAGGGAAGATTCATACAATCCCATGGGCAAGATGCACTCCAGACAAATTAGATGAGAGTCTTTGGGCATGGAATCCAGGTATTAGTTAGTTTTAAAGTTCTCTAGAAAGCTGTGGAGTTCAGAGTCTAGGATATGAAAAACAGATGGAAACTGTGGAAAGGGTTAGGCAAGGTCAGTAGAAAGCAGACAGTGGTTATGATATGGAAAGAGAAGCAATATAAGAAAGAGCAGAATGAGAGCTAGTGGAAGGAGTCAAGAAAGAGAGAGAAAGGGGACTGTCCTGGAGACCTAGAAGGAGCTTTATGTCTACCCTGTATCTTCTGGTTTAGGAAGTAACAGTAAACACTTAAGAAGCCAGCTGTGTGACAATGTGAAACTTTTCTACATGTTTCCTAGACAAATTGTATGGATTAATTTCCCTGTAAAATGCTTATGACAAAACATGCTCTGAAGAGTAGCAAATATGCCACATTTTAACACTTTAAAAGCAGATAGATAAATAGGGCAGTTCAATTACACAGGTATTCTCAATCAGGAAGTGGTTTTTTAATTCTTGACTTGGTATTCCAAGTCATGACACATGAAAAATATGCTGGTGATGTGTTCTCATGGAAAACGTGGAAGGAAATCAAACTTTGGCTTGCTAATTCTGATTTTTAATAGTCAACCAAACAACTAGGCTTATTTTTCATGAAATTGTAGGCCAGTCCTTAAATATGGATTTTATCCTAAAGAAAACTGTTGAGTTTGTTGAAAATTTATGAAACATTTCTTCCTGTGTATAATGCTATTTTGGGTACATAATTTTCTGAGTTATTTTTCCCCTAACTCCATTTAAACCAGAAAGTACTAGGCTACAGGATTATAGTACAAGACTTAGAGCACTGAATAAATTCTATGAACCCAGCATTGTACTAGTTGCTGGACAGATTTTAAAAATTATAATAAGATAGGTTCATTTTCTTAAAATATTCAGAGTCCAAGTGGAGATAAATATACAGTAGTAAGCCTAACATAGCACAGCATAGCATAGCATAGCATAGCATAGCACAGCATAGCATAGCATAACATAACATAACATAACACATCACAGAGCATATGATATAAGTGAAGAAAGTGCATGGCTATAAAAATGTAGGTTCCACAACAGTGACATAAAATGGTGAAATAACACCTCTATTTTATTGCAAACAAGGGGTGAATTTTATTATTGCTCCCAGGTAATATATTGCCTCTACTTCTGCTCAATGACAGATCTGCTTGTGTGGATGCTTCTCAATGTTCAGTTATGATTTCATACTAACCTATGCTGCTATAAAAAAGGTAAAGTAGGTGAAAGACAATGTATTAGGACTTAGTTCATAAATATAATTATGAATTTTCTCCCTCTGAAAAATGTAAGTCCAGGCCATACTGACAAATCTTAGAAAGTAAAAATGCTTGGTTGAAAATGTATAGTGGATCAATAGAATTTTGAAAATGTAGACAAGAAATTTAGCCAAGGAGCAAAGAGGGGCATTGAGGGCATAGAAGGAATTATAAGCAAAGGAACAACATATACCAAGCATGAAATTGTGAAAGGGTGTGGCTTGGATCTACATGAGTCCAGAGCTCTTACCTTAATGACTTAGGAATACATCAGCATGTGCTTTATCTCTGTTGACTTCACAATAAAACGTTAGCAATTGGAAAGGCAGATTCTGGAGCCAGATGGCCTGACTGTGTCTTAGTAAGATCTTAGTTTCTTTTATTTGAACTTCACTATGCTTCAGTTTCCTCATTTGTAAAATGAGTATCATATAAATACTTAGCTCAGTGAGTTGTTCTGAAGATTATATAGTTAACAAATGTCATTAAAACAGTGCTTGGGGTTGGGAGAATCAGTCCACCCCTGTGTCTGAGCAGCCCTGCATCTTCTTGTTGGTGATATCAGGAATGCAGGATTGCTCTTTGTCCAGGACACTTTTCAGGGCTGTGTTTACAACTAGCCACAGTGAGAGATGCGACAGTGTCTCCTTCTGGGACAAAAAGCACCCATGATCATTGTTTGCTATAAAATGGTGAGCTTCTCCAGCCTAGGGTAATACAGCCTCTAGCCAGGGCAGACATCCATATGGGCTCATACCACACCATTCCTGTGGGACTTGAGGGACAAGCAGATGAGGCAAACATGATGCTCATATTTCTTGCTCTGTTATAAGTAATAAAGTCCTTTGTCTCTGACCCAGAGACATTGCATATCTTCCGCCAGCATCCATGAAAGAATGGTAGACTAAATGGTTAACTTTTAAGTAGGATAACATAAAGTACTATATCTCACAGTTGTCACCACAAACAGTTAGCAAATATTTGTTGTAAAAGAGAAGGAGCCAAGGAGAGCTGGAGAGGCCTATGAAGATAAGATGAAAACCTGAGGGTAGTACTGGAGTGGAACTGACAAATTCATCAGAGGGTTTATTCTTTTCTTAAAAATTCAGTTACCCTTGGATTACAGTACCAAATAAATTTCAGGAGCAAAACTTTACGCCTTGATAAATGTACAGACCACACCACACATACCACGAAAGTTCTAGTTACTATTCACTACCATCTAATTGACTGCCCTCTACCCACGCCTCTCAAGTCCTTCCTCTCACCCCTCTGGTAAACCTCTATTTTGTTATCAGAGTCTAAGGGTTTGCTTTGTTTTGTTTTCTTTATTCATTTTTTTTTTGCTTCTGTATAGTCTACAACTGAGTGAAATAATCCGATATTTGTCTTTTTCCTCTCTGACTTTCTTGAAATGACTTGCTGGATCTTCTCTTTTATCTTCTTCCACTACTCTTTCTTTTTATCCGCCATTAATACCAGTAGTTTTGGCACCAGAATGATTTTCTGAAAGTGTTCACTGACAAAAAGATCTACGCTCTATCTAATAGTTTTCCCTCTGAAAGTAAAACACAATTGTTTGGAGAATGGAAAAAATTAAAATTTTATTTCCTCTTTCCAACAAAGGAATAGTATTAAAATAGACTTACCTATGATATACTATCTTTTGAGGGTTGGTTTTAAAAAATTTATCAAGAAAGGCAAAGTTCTACCCAGAGACTAATGATCTTTCAAGATGTAAAGAAAAGAATTAATTTAATCTACATTTTAAAAAAATCTAGTCTACATTTAAAAAAAAAATCATCTAGGAGCAAGTTGCCTTGGACATTTCCCTAGGGCTGCTGAGGAAAATAGGGGTTCTAGAGTAGAAAAGTACAGAGAAAGGAAAGAAAGTCCAAAGAAAGTAAAATGAACTGAAGACACAGAACAGTTTCCACCACTGTATCAGCCAGCCAATAATGAGGAAGAAACAACAAACTCTTTCCTCTCCACTCCCTGACTCTTCCCCTCTTTCTTTATTCCCTCCCACTGAACTGGTATCAGATCCCAGCAGACTGGGGAGACAGGGGGAGATTTGGGGACCTAGCAGATAGAAAGCACGTAGTTAAGAGCTTACCAGTGCATCAGCAGTCTTTAATACATACAGAAATCTGGGCATCATCAAAATGTCCAGTGAGATACAGTTGTGGGGGAGAGGTGCTAACTGATCAAGCATGTTTATCTTCAGGTGTTTGGAAAAGATCTCCCTATCTTTTCAGTGGTCCATAGCCAAGGTTTAAATTTTAGACTCATTACTGAGGCCCTTTTCTAAAAGAAAGAGCAGTGCACCAGGGTCAGAAGACCTGAGAGGTTTTCTTGCCTTTGTCACCTTTTTGTCCAATGACCTTAGGCAAAATGCTTAGCCTGTGCTTGAGTTTCCTCTTCTCTACAAAGATGGTGACATTAACTCACAGGGTCCTGCAAACATGAGCCAAGATAATATATGCAAAGTCCTTGGATCCTGCAAATTGTGAAGTGTTATGTGATGAGAAAAACTTAATGAAAGAAAGGCTGTTTCAGGATTAATATATTCTTTCATTTTCAAAGCTGTGTAAGAACACAATCCTGTGTTAGCTATCACAAGCTCAAACAGTTTGAAACTTTAATATATTATTTGTCTAAACAAGAAAGCTCAGAACACATGACTGCATTTACTTAACATATATGTGTAAGTTCCACAAATGGATATTTTTTAGATTATACATGTATTTGCAAGTAGAACATGGAGTTTGAGTTGACACTAAAATTTCTTTCACAAAAATGATGTTGAAACAAAAGACAGCACTGTTTTTCAGGATTATATTTCACTGAAATACTTAAACCTTTGGACTATAGTACCAAGGATTATCAATCCTCTGAATGCATGAGTAATGAGAGATAGAAGTCAAAGAGATAACTGATTCTTCTACCTGCTCATCTGCTGGTGCCAAGGTAAAGATGGCAACTGTCTTTGCCACCATGTATATTCATATTTTAATGGCAACTTTAGAGGTAACCTGAAATATTTTGCAAAATAACTTGGTAAACTGGAAGGAACCTAATGTGGTAATAACATGATAGGAACTGTACTCATTTCCTGAAATAGGGTTGTAAGATAAAATGAAAGACTTAGTTAAATTAGAATCTCAGATAAACAAAAGTAATTGCAATAATATGCAATATTTGGATCTATGTATACTAAACTAGTATTCATTGTTTTTTTCTGAAGTTTGGATATAACCAGTGTCTTACATTTTCAGTTACTAAGTCTGAATTATCAAGGGGCTCCATGACCCCATACCCTTGTGATTTTACCTTACTTGACAAACTCATGAGCTCTGTCCCTTTGGCCTCTATGGGATTTGATATGTCTCCTTATCCTCCCTGACATTGTGATGGGAGAGATCACATATCCTGTCATCAGAACAATTGTGCCGCAGTAATACATATTAAATCGCATGCCTGCCTGCAACTATTTAGAATTCTTCAACCACATTCCTATCTCCTGTTGGAGAACATTGGAAATTAAGCATGCAAGTGCTTTTGAACAAACAAAACACAATTTTCCTCTCTGCAAGAGAGTAAAGGGAAATTCTGGGAAGCTCTAGATTCTAGTTCAACCCTGGATGAGTAATCACAGTAATGATTACTGTTTATAGTGTCTTGTTTTGACATTTCTTTGATTATTTTTTAAAAAATAATGTCACAGCAATAGAGCTATTTGGAACCTAATTATTTCCACATAGATTAGTGTTCTCAAGCCTCTGTTTCACACAGGTCATGAGATGGTGGTCTCAGATCAGCTTCTTGTCGTTCACAATATTTAAAAAAATAATAGGGAAAGAGTATGATTCTGCATAATTAGCAGGCTTAATGAAAAACTGGACTAAGATATCAGCTGTAGTGGCTTGACAACTCCCTAGGGCCAGCTCAGATTCTGCTGTCTTCTGATTAGAATATGAATCTGGAAATATCCACCTCCATTATTTCCATTAAGACATGATGCTTTCAGACCTGATATTCAAGTCAGCCCTGGTAATCATGTTCATAAAGGTCTGGTGGAGAGGAGGATGATGTGTGTGTCTGGTAAACATGCCCCATGATTTATGGTTCTATAGAATAAGCTACTGTTAAAAATCACTGCCAGAACTCAGACGGGATCCCCTGACTCCTTACCAAACAGCTAAGATCTAACATCCTTAAGGATCCCAAAGCAATTTGCAATTCTCATAAAAATTTTCATGGAAGATGCATTATAGTTTTTTAGTAAAAAGCAAATAAAAGTAATTGATTCAGCTTTTATTTAACTGTCACCAACAGAAAGTGAGATGAGATTGGCACTTCAGCCAATCAAACTCAGACTGATCCTTTTGACTACTCTCTTAACTATAATTGTCCAACTTTTAAAAAATTGCAATTGCAGTGTCATTCTATTAGCGGAAATCTGCGTAGATGAAAGGAATATGTATTCTTTCCTTGACTATAAAGTTGCACTTAAGTATTTTACTATAAATTATCCTTAACAATAAGAAAACATATCCTCATTTTTGGTCATGGTTATTTTCATGGCTTTGCAGGATAGTGATAAAGGTAGAGAGGATAAATAATAAATTTCATGAGTTATTTAAAGCACTAACATACTGAAAGGTTTGAGGGGCTTAGGAAAGAGTCACAGGCATAAACCTAATTAAATGAAGACACAAAATCCAGGAATTAAATGAGGTCATATGTTTGGGGGGAAGACAAATGGTGAGGACCATCAGGGGAATTATAAGGAGGCCAATAGCTTTGAAAAACTAAACAGTGTATTGAATTTAATTCACACCTGCTAGCAAGTAGAAGAGAAAGCAAGCAAGCAGATTGAAGGGTTGTCATTGTCAAGTGTAAGAGGTAGTCCTGTTTTCCAGGATAGTCAAACATTTTCTTCACCCCATTTGCCCATATGGAAGTGGGAAAATGCTGTGAGGTCGTTAAGTGTATCCTTGAGTGTGGACTTGGCAGAGAGATGGTGTTTCTCAAGTATTTTTCAACAGCGAATCAAATCCACACAACCTCAGTGGCCAGGTGCTCTTAGTCCACTCTCCCTGAACCATCTCTAGTGCAGTGCTCTTCAAACATGTTGACCATGACCCACATTTAAAAAAAAAGCCAATACTTTCCTTACCATCTGTATAATAGAGTAGAAAACATCAAAGTATCCTACTTTATTCTATACTCATTTTATTCTATATTCATGTATCTTTTCAAGTTCTTGTCAAAACTCACTAGCTTGACTTTTTTTTGAGTCTCTAATGAATGGATGGAGACCATAGTTTGAGGAACACTGTACTAGTAAGTATAGAATTTTCTTAAATCACAGAAAAACAATAAAGTGTCAAGTATGTTGTCTTCATATAAATATTGGTAAGTATGGAATATCTGTCTGTTTATATCCATAAGCATATATCATATCAAAATGTATATGTAAAATTTACAGATGTGATAACTTGCTTAAGCTCATAAGAAATCTCAAAGTAGTTTAAATATCCTTTAATCATAGTTGTGTTAAATTCATATCAGATGTTAAATGGTAGTAGTTTATTTCCTAGGTTTTTGCTTGTCTTTTAACTCAAGATTTTAATGTATCTAAATAATTAACCTAGCCAACTGTTTTGCATTCTTATTACCAAAGTTTCTTCTGTAACTTACTCTGATAAGCTTTCCTTAGTTCCTAGACAAAGTCTGTATTGTCAGGTATACAAGTGGGTCATTAATAAGCATATCAATTTAACACATTTAATTCAGCAATGAATTTGACACAGCATAATTCTTTTCTTGAAATTTGTATTATCTGTATATGCTTTCCAAAGTTATCTAAAAATGAAACCACATAGTTAGATCTCCCTTCTAATCTGCATATTTTTCACTGACTTCATTTTTCTTACTCTATCTCTCTGTCACCATGAAAGAATGTTCTATCTTTTATTTCAAGTCTTTAGCCATTCTTCCCCCAAATAATGTTAACTTTTCACTGTTTCCAAAATGATCATAATTGAAACATTCCTGCTCACAAGTCGTGCTCCAGGAGAGATTCAGCTAGCCCACTAGGAATGGTATCCAAGAAGTAATATGCTTGAACTGAGATAAGTAGCAGTTAGCCTGATAGGCAGATGAGGAAGGGTGTCACTTAGAGAGCGAATCTTGCTACAAGAAGGTCAAAGTCATTGGGAATAGTGAGAATAAAGAGTTCATGTTATAGAACAAAGGAAAGTAATACTCTGAGTGGAGGCAAGAGTCGGGTCCAAAATACGTTATTCATTATATACTCAGGAAGAGAAACGTGAAATGTTCATAAGCCAAGAAGTGACATGATTAAATTTCTATTTTACAAAGATCACTTTGACAAAAACGTAGAGAATGGATTGAAGGGAGTCAAGACATGAGGCTAAATTCAGTTAAGAAGCCATGACAATAATCCAGAAGAGAAATTGTAATAGCTATATTAAGACATTGTTAGAATTGCAGAGAAAGGCAAGGATTCATTAAGATAAAATGGGGGCCAAAGATCTGGGCTTCTTGGGGACTTTAGAGGTAGATTGGTGAATAGTGTGTGGGTATTGGGAAGAAGCAGAAAAGGAGTCTAGAATAATTCCTGACTTCTGGCATGGACATCTGTATAAAAGATGTCCATGCCAAGACATGGCATTTTAACATGAATCAAGCTGTGCAAGATAGTTGCTTAATTAAACTTTGAAATGTTAAATTTAGGATAAATATTGTTCTGCATAGAGAAAGCTAATTAGCTAACTTTCACTGCACATTTATGATGTGCTAGATACTGTGCTAAGCACTTTACATGTATCAACTTCATTTTCAAAAGATTCTTATAAAAATGATCAGAATTATCTTAATTTTACATATAAAGAAATTGAGCCTCAAAGAATGAAGATATATACTCCAGGCCACAGACTTGTTTGATCAAGTCTGTTTGATCCTGTAGATGTATGCTCATCTCATCCTAAGCCAGTCTGATGAAATAAAGACTGGCATCAGTGGTGCATCAAGTTTTAGTTATGAGTGAGGCTACCAAATAAAAGTATATATAGTAGATAGCAGAGGCCCAAGGAAAAACCTCAAGGAATTTGAACATAAACTACACAGGTTACAACTTAATTATCTCCATTTACCCACAGATATAGTTAGTTTGGCCAGCACAGAATTTCCTAAACCTTGGATCTGAATGTCTTCTGGAAGTGATAAGGTGTACTTTTTACCCCTCAGTGTCCCCAACACCTCCTGTTAATTATCCACAGTTACTTCACATCTGCATTTTTTCTGTTGAGGCCTTAGACTCACAATAGTTGCAATCCATAAGGAGTGTGGAAAAAGAGAAATCTATGTAAGAAAGGAAGAATCAATAGAAAGGTTATAACGATACTAGGAGGATATACAGGAGGATATGGCTTCATGAAAGTTAAGGGAGAGAATTTCAGAAAAAAGAGAACAGTCAATCATCTTAGACATCACAGATGGTCAAGTAAGATGAGGAGAGAGCAATATGTTTTGAATGTGACAATCTGGTGGTCATTTTCACTCTTAGTAAAAAGCATTGGGGTAGGTAGATGGGTAACAGAAGCAGAATAAAATGAGGTGAAGAGTGAAAACATATGGAGGAAGTAGAAATAGATGGTTTAGCGCCTTTTTAAAGCAGGTATGCTTTACTTTAAAGGAAAGGAAATAAAAATTAAGTAAGTAACTAATGGAAGATGTGGTCATATGGGATCTTTTCTTAGAATGGGAAATATTTGAATAGGTTTTTAAGGTAAGTAAAATTAGCTTACCAGAGGGTTCATCAGCTGGGAATATGGGACCTAGGAGATGATGGGTTCAACAGTTATGTTTAGAAGTTATGCTACGTACCAGGTATTGTATAAGACACTGAGGACTTTGCAGTAAATTAGGAGATAGGAGACAAGTTGCCTGTGCTCAGGAAGATTACACTCTGTAGGGGGAAGAGTCAAGGAGAATGGGTAAGGTGACTAAAGTAACTTTAGATAACACGGTAGCAAATGGACAGACTCCTTTTTTATTTTTCTTGTGGTAGAGTGGGTATTCTAGGAAGTCCTTTCAGAGGGTTGTCTTTTGAGTTAAATTTTGAATGAAAACAGTATTTAACCGTGAATGTTCTGGGGAAGAACATTCAGATGAAACAAATAGCCAGTGTGTGACTCTAGGTTGGATATGAACTTGTGATTGGGAAACAAAAAGAAGCCACAATGATTCATGAACTATATCCTGGTAAGAGATGAAGTCAGACCACTTGTAACCACATGAATAGATCTAGAGGGTATTAGGCTTAGCAAAATAAGTTAGACAAAGATAGACAAACACTATGATTTTTCTCATATCTGATATACAAAGGGACCAAACAGATGAATTAACTAAATAAAACAAAAAGTTCAAATTAGTGGTTATCAGAAAGGGAGGGGAATTGGTAAATCTAGTAAAAAGAGGCCAATGATATGGTGAAAATTTGACTTGAATGGTTGACTCATTATAGTGTATACAGTTGTTGATTTATAATGATGCTCACTTGAAATTTATGTAATGTTATAATGCAATGTTTCTTCCATAAAAAATAATAATAAAAAGGGAAAATTATTCAATCTTTCTAAGATTCCAAACATATAACAAGAACATATTTGGGTGATAAAATCATTATCTTTAATGTAAATGAAAAGTTCTTGGCAACAGATTAGGGAGACTGGCGTGACAGCTTAGAGTTAAATGGGAGCTGAGACAGTCTGTTTAAAGAGGGTAGAGATAATAGAAACAAGGAGAAGCCCAATGAGCCAAGAAATAGACAGAGGGAATCTGTGGACACTGAACAGTGAAAGGAAGGGAGAAATGAAGAGTTCTTGTGTCTGGCAACCAAGGACCGGCCTGGGAAGAACAGAAATGCCTCCCAGATTTGTATTTAATTCTTTGGGATGTAAATATGTGCTTCCTTCTCCAAAAGAAATCTTTAATCAAACCTGTAATGCTTATGTGGAACAATTTTGCTTTTGAGGGAGGAAAAAGAATAGTGAGGCCTGCATTAAAATCAGAGCATGAAGGAAACCGGAAGACAGCTACTTATTGGAGACATTCAAACACCAACGACTACATACACAAAACACAAAACAAGGGTGCAAAACTAATAAGGAACTATGATCACAAAAACCCAAATATGCACTTTTAACTAGGCTCTTCCAGAAGATTGTAATGTGTGATTCAGGTCTCAACGTGCTAGCTCCCACTAGCGTAGTGAGTGGTAAGTGGAGAGGTGGCACTTAAGACTTAAGTCAATCCCGTATGATTAATATATAATTTATTGCAGGGAATCTACATTGCAGTATCATAATCATACCATTCAGTTACAAAAATGGGGGTTAGAAACCATTCAAATGAGATTCCACAGACCGGCCCATGACGGGCAGTGAGGGTTTGGAACTTCTTTTTAGGTAGCAGCTTGAAAAGAAAACCCCCTGCTCCGATCAGAGCATCCGACGATAGTTGTCAAGTCTGGGGAAAGCCTCAGAAACCTCCAGGATATGGAGTCTAAAGCATCTCAGACTGCTTATCTGGGTCCCTAGATTTACACTGCTCCAGAAGTGTGTGGTGTGGACCACTGTGAGTTCAGGCTTGACCTCTCAACATAACTGAGCTCTCCTATCCTTGCCTGACATGTCTCTTTATCAAGGTCTTCATAAGCAAGTGGGTGCTTCATTTTAAATTGGTAGGATACATCATTCCATTTTTATTGCAGTCATTTCCTGTTATGTTGGTATTATTATAATATCAAGACAGATAAAAAGTTACACTCACAATTTCAGGTAACAGATTTTTGTAAAGCCTTTGTGCATCGAATATGCACCGCTTACCTATCTTTTACTGTAACTAGGGTAATGCTACTGATTCTAACTGCTTAGTCACATTTGCTGGTGATACCCAGTGATTCCATATTAAAATAGACAAGACACCAAATCATGCTTTTCAAAAATCAAAATCACAGCAACTCTAGATTCTTCTAGTTTGTTTCTTGCCTCCTTCCATTTAAAAAATTGTTCACGCAGATTCTTCACTTAATTTCAACTCCCATTCACCTATAAGGGATTGCTAAATTACCACCATGTGCTTTTTGTGTTGTTATTCATTGGGTGTCCCTTACAGGGGGGATTTTTCTAGAACTCATTTGAGAGAGGGCTGGGCTACCCTTCCTTTCTACTCCCTGGATCTTCATTTAGTCAGGCTCCGAGTGGTTCATTAATCAATGCTGGCCGAGTTGATAAGCATATGAATAAATAATAATTAATGACCATTTGGACTCACCCAGGTGTTTATCTGCTCAGCTGCATTACTGAGATGCCAAGGGTCTTTATGTTTTATAGAAGTATTTGCTGATTGAGGAACTTATTGATGGATGTGAGGAATGAGCTTTATTTTTGAGGCACTCCTGCAGTGTCAGGGCAGCCCAGGGCTCCATATGGGTTCCCGTTGCAAGTGATTACAGAAGTGGCATGTGAGAATGGACTGGGAGGCCAAATGTATGCAGGAGAAGTGGAAATCACCAAGGAAAACGACTGAAGGGGAAATCAATATGAGGTGAAAGTTCAACAAGCCTCCTGCTGTTAGTCTGTCAAACTGTATTTAATGGGTTCATTGAATATTTTTCACATTTAAGAAATTGACATGAGAAAGGGCTAGTCTGTAATAACTTTTTTTTATCTCCCACAATACAAAATAGCTATTCTTTTTTTCTTCAGAGAATTTTACTTCCGATCTCAGGATTGTATACTTGCCCAGGGGTTTGAGGCTTCAGCAACTATAATGCTTCAAAACAGACAAGACAGTTATTTCTAGGTAAATTCTTTCTGTAGTCATAGTCACATTAATTTATCAAAGTACAATTTAAAATTTTAGTCAGAAAGGATAAAATACAAAACTTGCCATATCCCCAGGTCTAGGCTCTGAGTCCAATTTCATTTTCTTTATTAAAAGAAAGTCTTATCTATTCTCTTTTCAATTTTCTGTACAATTAGATTGATCTCACCTCTCTGAGTAAGAGAGTAACAGATGCAAAAAAATTTAACTGAACTTCGGGTATAGATATTTGTATAGGACTTGAAAAATAAAAAGTCTCTCCATACAAATTGCACTTTACTTTTTAAATTGCTGTATTCAGATTTGTGAAAAGTTTTATTTATTACTTCCTGTTTTAAGACAATTTAGTCATCATTGTATGAGAGAGGCTCAGGTTTTTGCATTTTTCTAACATCTTTAATCAAAATCTCTTTAGGTACATTAGAAATTCATTCAATGGTTTCTGAACTAATCAGAACATTAATTATGGAAAATTCAGCATGGTGGACTTACAAATTACATTAATATAAGTATTTTCTCTCTTTTTGGGTACTAAGAAATTTACATCTGATATTTTAATTTCCTTCAGCTTTCCACCTTGAGCACTGAATACCAATTTAGCAAACCCAGATTAGATCTTTTCTTTCAAAGATCAGCTCCATTAATTCTGGTGAGTAATGCTACTATAGAAGCAAAATATGGCCGGGGGCTCTTTCTTAAAATTATCAAGGCTCCTGGGCATCTGGTACCTTCATCTGCCATGGGTTAATACAAGTGGAGCTTAAAGATATGAATATGAAAAAAATCCCTGAAATTTAAAAGCACTTTATTAATTTTTCCAAGATACACTAAGTTTTGAAACTTCCTAGTTATTATAGAAAGGTACTACACAGATCAAAATGAATATTTTTGTATTTTTATGTTTATAATATTAAATATCAGTCATTTATTAAACAAAAGTCCTTCAAATATTTACTATACACAAAGCATTTTGCTAAATGTTGGGGAAATCAAGACAGAAAGAACATAGTCACTACCCATTAGGAATACTTTGCTTAGCAGGTAAACAAAAATTATGTGACAAGTGCTATGCATTCATGTTCTATGGTCGTGTAACAAACAGCCACAAGCATAATGATTTAAAGCAGCATATGTTTATCCCATAGTTTCTATGAATACTGAATTTGGGTTCAGTCTGACTGGGTCATCTATGCAGAAATTCACAGGCTGCATTCAAAAAGTGTCAGCCAGGGCTACACACTTCCCTTTTAGAGTTCATCTGCTTAAGTCAGGCTCACCCAGAGTAATTTACCTTTGATTAACTTAAAGTCAAATGGTTAAGGGTTCTCTATTATAACTGCAAAGTTCCATCCCCTTTAATATATAACATAACCAGAGAAATGATACCTCATTATGTTCAGAAGTCTTGGATACAACCAAAGCAATGTTATTGACAAGACTCTGGGAAATGGGCCTTATCTTACTTATAATATTGTTACCATATGCCAAAACAGATATATTTAAGAAAGCCTTGATAAATTAATAAAGTCTTAATCTCAAAAATATTTGAAGATCTCGTGTACCTCAGCAATAAAAAAGCAAATGTTCCACTCAAAAAAATGGGCAGAAGAACCGAAGAGTCAACTGTATTAAGAAGACATACAGATGACCAAAAGATACATAAAAAACGTTCACAACACTCATCACCAGAGAAATGCAAATAGGAACTACAATGAGATACTATCTCACACTTGTGAGAATCGCATGTATCAAAAGGATGAGAAACAACACATGTTAGAGGGGTTGTGGAGAAAAAGGAACTCTCCTTCACTGTTGATGTGGATGTAAATAATAAAATCTCTCTGGAAAACTCTACAGATGGTCCTCAAAAAAAAAAAAAAGAAAGAAAGAAAGATGTATCTAGCAATCCTGTTTGATCTAGCAACCCTATTTCTAGACACATACCCAGGGGATACAAAAGCTTTAATCAAGAAAAATGTCTTAGCCTAAAATGGAAACAATTCTTATGAAAAGATAACCGGATAAAGAAGCTGTGACATATATACATATATATATATATATGTATATGTATATATATAGTGTGTGTGTGTGTGTATTCAATGGAATTCTAAGCAGCTACTAAAAAAAAAAAAAAAAATCATGCCCTTCTCAACAATATATACACTTAAATTCTGGTGGCAGGTGCAGTATAAAATTACCCACAGACTGTGATGCAATTTCAATGTCCTAAAATGAATATAACATTATGAACAAAAGAAATATAAATAGGAATATAAGGCACATAATTCAACATAATAAAGAGAAATACATGACAAACACACAGTCAACATCATAATCAATGATGAAAAACTGAGAACCTTTCCCCTAAGACTTGAAATAAGACAAGGTTGCCCACTGTCACCATTACTATTCCACATAATTCTGAAAGTCTTGGTCAGAACAAAAGGGGGAAAAAAGGATAAAAAGAAATCCAAATTTGAAAAAAGAAGAAATAAAATGATCTTTATTTGCAGATGACATGATACTATGATATAACTTAAAAGACACCACAAAAAAATGATAGAAACAATAAATGAATTTAGCAAAGCGGTAGGATATTAAGTGAACACACAAAAATCAGTAGCATTCCTATATGCAAACAGTGAAGCAAAGGAGAAAGATACTAAGAAATAAATTCCGTTTATAATAAGATCAAGAAAGATCAAATACCTGGGAATTAACTTAACAAAGGAGGTGAAAGACCTCTACAATAAAAACTATAGGACCTTAAAAAAAAAAGAAAAAGAAATAGGACACACACAGAGATGGAAAAACATCCCATGTTCATGGATTGGAAGAATCAACATAGTGGAAATGGTCATTCTACCCAAAGCAATTCCCATCAAAAACCCAGGGACATTTTTCAAGGAAATGGAGCAAATAATACTGAAGTTTGTATAGAACCATAAAAAACCTTGACTAGCCAAAGCTATTCTAAGAGAAAAGAAGGAATAGGAGAGGAATCACATCTCCAAACTTCAAACTACAGAGCGATTGTCATCAAACCTGTATGGCAGAGACAAAACAGACACAGTGATCAGTGGAATCAAATAGAGATCCCAGAAGTAAAACCACACTTATATGGACAGTCGGTTTCTGACAAAGATGCCAAGTGCATACAAAAGAAGGAAGGAGATTTTATTCAGTAAATGGTGTTGGGAAAACTGAAAAGATAATAGGAAAAAATAGAAACTAGACTACTCATTATCACCAAATACAAAAGTCAATTCAAAATGGATCAAAGACCTGGACATAAGACCTGAAACCATAAAATACCTAAAACAAAATATGGACAAAACACTCCATAACTTCAACTTCAAGGAGGTCTTTGGGGGAGAAACGGTGACAGCAAAAGGAACCTAAGCAAAGCTAAACAATTGTGACTATATCAAACTGAAAAGCTCTACACAGAAAAAGAAACCACCACTAAACCAAAAAGACAAGCCATGGAAATAGAGAAGATATCCACACAACACACTGATGTGTTTAAAAGTTAATTTCTAAAATATGCAAAAAGTTCATATAGCTCAACAATAAAAAAGCAAATAACCCATTCAAAAATGGGGCAAAAGAGCTGAATAGTAACCTTTCTAAAGAAGACACACAGATGGCTTACAGATACCTGAAAAAAAAAAAAAGCTCTACATCACACGTCATCAGAGAAATGTAAATAAGAGCTACAATGAGATAGCATCTGACACCCATGAGAATGACCTATATTGAAAAGAACAGAAATAGCAGGTGCTAGAAAGAGTGTGCTGTAAAGGGAACCCTCCTACACTGTTGGTTGGAATCTAAATTGGTGCAAACTCTTTGGAAAACAGTATGGAGATTCCTTAAATAAGTAAAGATGAATTTACCATTTGATCCAGTAACCCCACTCCTACACAAATACCAAAGGATACAAAATCTCTAATCAGGAAAAACATCTATACCCCTATGTTCATAACAGCACAAACCACCATAGCTAAGACATGGAACCATCCTTAATGCCTATTAACAGACAACTAGATAAAGAAACTTTGGTACATATACCCAATGGAATTTTATGCCACTATTTAAAAAAATGAATTTCTGCCCTTTACTACATTCTGAATGGAACTAAGTGATCATGCTAAGTGAAATAATTCAGAAAAAAAAGAGAAATAGAGGATTTTTCACTCATATGTGGGATATAATGAAATGAAAAAAGTGAACATGCAAATTCCAACAAAAATAGCAGGACTTAGGACTGGTTATGGGGCGGGGAGGGAGTTGACGGGAAAGGTGATGGTAAGGGACACTGAAACTCTGGTGGTGGGTGTGTTGTGAGAAATAGACTGAGATGCAATTTCAATATCCTCAATGGAATTTAGCATTGTGAAGTAAAAAAATAATATATATATAGTAATAAATATAAAATTGTTATAAAAATGATTCAAGTCTAGTAATGCAATATAGGGCAAAGAAATAGTCATGGACACTGCTTAACTACAGATAAGCTAGGATCCTTGATGTCATGATCATTAGAATATTCTTGTGCCACATGCTAAGAAGATGATTTTCAGGTACAACTAGGAGGTAATACTAAGGATACAAACTGAAATTTGAAATATTTCAATTCAGATGTCACAATTATTGGCCCCAATAAAGAACACGTTTTGTCAATATAGTACTGAAGTCGGAAACTCTAGTAGGTTCTAGGAGAGTGGACCTTAATATTTTTGAGGTCTCTTGGCAGACTTAGCATGGTTCACCTTCTGAGAAACAGCATATCAATAGTATGTTTGAGAATGTGAATCTTAGAAGCAAAAGAGAAGGGTAAGAGAGAGTGATGAAGGGAAGGAGGGAAAAAAGACACCAGAATTTATTTTGAGTTGGTCATGGATTGAGGCCCTAGGGACCTTCTGAGGAATCTTATGAAATGGAAATCATAATCTTTTCTCTGGGGTTGAGATGGGAAGCACTGGTCTATTGATCCTTGACATCTATTGGTCAGTGATGGTCCATAGGTCTGGATGGCAAATGGGTCTCAGTTGTGTCAGAGAAGGCCCAAGTTAGAATGAAAGAAGTAGATGGTAGGAACTGAGATGTTTTCAAGTCATACAAGAAGAAAGCTGGTCAAAACTTGTATAGGTGATTGGAAAAATGACAGGGGTCTAAGGTGAGATGGAGATTTAGAAGAGTACATAACGGTTGTTTGGTATATTGACCTTTTGCAAATGTAATGAAAACTATGAAGTCACTGTTCAGAAAAATACCAACATGCACATGCACACACAGAAACTTCACCTAGTTCTTCCACTCTTGAGGTCGTTCATGTACTCAAGTATAGAAAATTTCATTCCAGGCACTCCTTATTAAGAAAAAACATTGACAGTATGGATTTCATGTGGGAAACAATATAGGTTTTTCCAAGGAAAAGATATGCTTTCTTTATAGATTTGCTCTTTTTTTTTCCTCTGTGAAGTACTCTTTTTCTAAATATTTTATTCTTCAAAAGTTTCTCTTCCTCATCTATTAGCTTCTCTCTAACAGTGTGAATGTATTCAGGTTCATCTGGAGTCAAGAGTTACAGCAGCGATAGAAAAGGATGAGGGGTCATATTGGAGTGTAGTAAGAACAAACATGGAATAGCTGATACTGCAAATTCTGGTTTGAGGAAGTTTTCCTAATATGAGCCTTTTATCTCTTCATGCCAAGCATACCAATAACAATGATAACTTAATCTCTGTTACTTTGATAACAATAATTGCTGTAGACAGAAGGACCAGTAAGATGAAGGTTACATCGTACATCAGTTTTGTTCCATACAAAAGCCATCAAGCAACCCTGGGAGAGAAATTGTATAAATTAATCAATGAAATCTCATATAATGAAGAAGGCAAACTGAAATAATTTCCTTACTGAGAGATGGATACAAATAACATTGTACTTACTCATATCTAAGTTAAAAACATCAGTTTTCAAGACAAAAAGAAATTCCATTAAAGTCTCAGAAAAAAATAGTCATGTAATAGGAAAGACAGAATAAAAATAATGTGATAATATAGTAGTCAATAAACAAGTATATAGTCACAAAAATAAAGAAAATGATGAAGAAACTATTAGATTTCCCTGAAAGACTCCTATCAAATGTCCAATAAAAAAAACAGCACGGAGAGAAAACGAGAGTTCTCTGACATCAAATATAGATTTCAGCATAGATTTGTTGTGGTTATTTGCTCTTTTGTGATGGGAGAAAATATTGAAAATTTAAAGCTACAAAGGCTGCTCAACCATTACAGGTATAATGATTTTCAGACCTCCAAAGAGAATATGAGACTTACTATCCAAAATCCAGTATTTTCCAGATGTAATTTGGAATGTCAAAATTTGTAGAGCTAAGAATACTACTCAAATCCCTTTGAAAACTTAATCACCATTCATTATCTTGATCTTTATAATGACTTTTTAAAAAGCTAGGCATCTCATCATGACCTTTGAGGCTGCCTTTTGAATTTTCTTTCATATTTTCTTCATACTCCTGTGACAGCTAAGACTGACAGCACTGCAGAATTTTGGTTCAGATGGAGGAATATACAGTAAGTGCTCGTTTAATGGTGTCAGTAGGTTCTTGGAAATTAATCAAAAGGTCACACAAAGAAACTAATTTTACCAAAGGCTATTTCTACAAGCAGGAGTTTAAGTTCCTATGGCACATTTCTACTTAAAAAATTATCAAATTTCTAGGCATACCTTGGTGGCCTCATGGTCTAATTCACTCTGGAAGCAGTCCCAGGTATATCCCAAGGTCCTGGGTCAAGAACCAACACTGGGGGCAACAACCAATGTGAACAATTAAATAAAAAATATAAATAAAAATTACTGACTTCTAAATAAAATTTCCAAAGTTAATATTAAGCAATGATTTGCATTCATTCATTCATTCATTTTCCAACTTACTTATTCCAGTTGAGGGTTGTGGTTGGTCAAAGATATCCTAAAGTCCACAACATTTGAATGTGGGAAGGAAACCAGAGAGACACATGCAAACTCCACACAGCTAGTGGCTTCATCTGGAATCATTTTTACATCAATACTATGATAAAACAATGTTGAACAAAGAACTTATTTAAAGGACATTCTATGTAAGCAATACTTTGCTTTCTCTTGTTAAATGCTGAAAAACCATCCTTAGCATTCCAGGCTAACCCATCAATTTTCAAACCAAATGGTAGTCAGCTGTTCTGATCACCAATGTGACCTTCTTGAGATTGATCTTTAGATAAATCTGTCAGTATGTTAGAGAAAAGTATTGCTATCCATTCCCTTCAGCCATGTACAGTGTTACAGGATGACATTCAAATAACGGTCCCTTATAGGTGATAAGCCTAAATAAATACTTTTTCCCCTAATCATTAGAAAGGAAAAATTGATACTCAAGAGAAAAACTACACAGAAGATGTCAAACATCATAGGAGATATTCAACTATCTCACAAAACGAGGAAGCTTTCTCAACTGTTCTAGAATGATTCTGTGATTCGCTTCCTGTACCCAAATCCATATGCTAATCCCCAATGTATTAGTATTCAGAGATGGGTTTTAGGAGGAATTAGAGTCAGATGGGATCATAAGAGGATTTCCTCTGACACACAGAGGAAAATACAAGAGCTCTCTGTGTCTCCACTATGTGTGGATACAAGAAGGTGACCATTTACTAACCAGAACAGGACTCTGACCAGACACCAAATCTGACTGTACCTTCATCTTGGACTTCTTAGCCTCCAAAAAGGGAGAAATAAATGTTTGTTACTTATGTCATCGCATTGCTGGTATCTTGTTTTATCAGCCCCCACTGACTAGGATACTACTAAACAGCAGGAAGTATATTAAGAATTATTTTTACCAAATACTCACAGAATATTAAACACATCAAGTGTTATACATATACCAATCCTAAATCTTCCTGTAATAATCAATACTTTTAACTTCTTTGTGTCTATTTTAAAGTTTTTATTTATTTAAAATTTTAGCTGATTTATGATTGACATATAGCATCTTATTAGTTTTAAGTATACAACATAATAATTTGATATATGTAAAATTGTGGAATGCCTACCACAGTAAGTTTAGTTAACATTCATCACCATATAGTTATACATTTTTTTGTAATGAGAAATTTGAAGATTTATTTTCTTCCCAACTTTCAAATACACAACAAATTATTGTTAGATATAGTCACTCTGCTGTTTATTATATCCTTAGGATATAATTGGAAGCTAGTACCTTTTGACCACCTTCACCCATTGATAGGTAGTAAGTAAAAGAGGTAAAGTGTGTTTCTTGTTGGTAGCATAGTCTGACTTTTAATCAGGTCTGGCTGTCAGCCTTTTAATTGGGGTGTTTAGACCTTTTATATTTAATATAATTATTGTTAAAATGATCATACTGATTTTTTTTTATATTCGTCTTATCTGTTTTTCAGCCTCTTTTGGATTAAGCAAGCTTGCTTTCATGATTCCATTTTATATCTACTTTATAAAGCTTACTAGATAAAACTTTGTTTTCTCAGTAATTGCATTAAGATATAAAGTAAATTTCATGTGTTATATAAGTATTGGTTTATAATGATGTGCCCTTGAACCCATATAATGCTGTGTTCTATGTTCCTTCAATAAAATTTATTTCTATAAATAAGTATACATCTTTAACTTATCAAAGTATGCCTTCAAATAGTATTATGCCTTTTCACGTATGATATAAATTGCTTAGAAGCATACTTTTAATATGTGCTTTTCCACCTAGTACTGTTGTCACACTTAAATGTTATAAATTATATACTGAATTATTTTTTTGTTTTGTTAGTCAATTATATTTTAAATTGATTTAAATAATAAAGACAATTAAACATATTTATCAAAGTGGTTATCATATCCTTGTTCTTCATTGCTTTATATAGATCTGTGTTTCTACCTATGATCAGTTTTCTTCTATCTGAAGCATTTCACATTTCTTAAGTGAGATTATTAGTGATTCATTTTTGCAGCTTTTTATGTCTAAAACATCTTTATTTTATCTTTATTTTTGAGATATATGTTTTCTGGGTATAAAATTTCAGGTTGCTTTTTGTTTCTGTCAGTACTTTAAAGATTTTGCCTTATTGTCTTTTTTTTTTTTTTTTTTAAGTAGAGGTACAGGCAGAAATAAAGGTGAGCAGGCAGACAGGCAGAAAGAAGCATTTATTTATTTTCATTTAGTGGTTCATACTAGTTTCCCCATGCCCAGCCCTGAGTCATGAACCCAGACTCTTAGGATGTATGTGAATTATCCTCAGTGGGTGAACTTATCCAGCAAGTCACTGCTGGTGGCGGGGGAGAGAGTTCCCTCATTGTCTTTTAACTTGTGCTGCTTACAGTAAGAAATAGGCTAAGTCCTTAGATCTTTATTTTTACTCTATATAATGTATCTTTCTATACATTTTTCTGTCTGTCATCAAAATTCAGTATAATTATGATGCACATTGTGTTATTTTCAGGTTTGTTAAGTTTCTTAGGTATGTGGGTATATATTTTTCATAGAATTTAAAATATTTGGGGTCATTATTAGTGGTTCGAATAGCATGTATATTAAACTATTTTTAAATTTACCCACAACACACTTTTATGTTATTGTTTAAGGTTTTTGTGCCTACATTTTTTAGAAATATTTGTAGTTTCCCTTTCCTATAGTCACTTATACTGTCACTGTCTGGTTCTGTCACTGGAGTAATATTGACCTCATAGGATGAGTTAGGAAGTTATCCCTTTTGTATTTATTTTCTAGAAGAGGTTTGTAGAGAATCGGTATAATTTGTTCCCTAAATATCAGGTAGAAATTCACCAGTCAAACCATCTGGACCTGGCATTTTCTGTTTTTGGAAGGTTATTAATTATTGGTTTAAGGTGTTTTTTTTTTAATATATATAGTCTAATTCAAATGATTTCTCTTTGTGTGAGTTTTGGTAAGTTGTGTCTTTCAAAGAATTGGTCCATTTCATCTAGTTATTAAATTTGTGAGTATAATTCTGGTTTTTCTCAACTATCCTGTTAATGCCTATGAAATCCCAAATAATATTCCCTCTTTCATTTCTAATGTTAGTAATTTATATGTCTTTATTCTTTTTTTCTTGTTACCGTACTAAAGACATATAAATTTTAATCGTCTTTTCAAAGGATCAACTTTTGGCTAATTGATTTTCTCTGCTGTTTTCTTGTTTTCGAGTTCATTTATTTCTGGTCTGATTTTATCATTTATTTCTTACACTAGATTTAATTTTCTCTTCCGTTTTTTTAATTTCTCAAGGTGGAAACTTAGATTGTCAGTTTTAGACCTTTCTTCTTTTCTGACATAGTCTTTCAATAATATTAATTTCCCTCCAAGCATGGCTTTCACTGAATCTCACAAATTTTGATAGGTTGTATTTTTCATTTTAATTTAGTTTGAAAATTTTTTAATTTTTAATTTTTTTTGATGTGTTATTTAAAAATGCATTGTTTATAGCATTCCCTGGTGGAGTAGAATTGCCTCTGAAGGAATGTAGTGTCACATATCCCTGAATTCACATCCCAGGCCCAGTGAAAACAAACAGCATGAACAACCAATTGAAAATAAAATAAAGTGGTTCTTCCTCCCCTTTCTTCCTGCCTGCCTGCTTACTTGCCTTCATTCCAGCCTGCACCTTTCTTTAAAAATTAATTAATTAATTAATTAAAAAAGAAGC
Source organism: Solenodon paradoxus (assembly GCA_004363575.1). Lineage (NCBI taxonomy): Eukaryota > Metazoa > Chordata > Mammalia > Eulipotyphla > Solenodontidae > Solenodon > Solenodon paradoxus. The sequence goes on along the minus strand of RJWH01002091.1, from coordinate 120,921 downwards.
ACATTGCTTAATTCTCAAATATTTTTCAGTTATCCAATTACCTATCATTGAGTCATAGTTTAATTGCATTATCATCTGAGCGCATGCTTTGTATAATGCATATTTACTTTAATTTGTTAAGGTATGTTTTATGGGCCCAAAAGTAGTTTCTTCTGGTGAATTTTCTATGTGAATTTGAGAAGGATGTGTTTTCTGCTGTTGAATGAAGCATTCTCAATGTCAATTAGATCCAGGTGGTTGATGGTCCTATTCAATTCAACTATATCCTTACTGATTTTCTGCCCCAGATTTTGCAATGATGTAAAATCTAAGCATGGAAGATTTCAGAAATTCACAAAACAATCCTATTTCAGGACTGTCTTTCATGACTGAAAAACTGATGCTCCTGATACTTTGCAAAAGTTTTTCTCTAACAGTACATCTGAATTATCAAGAGAGCTTGTTAAAATAAATATTTACTCCTAAAATTCTAGATTTATTTGATCTTTTGTAGAGTTTGAGACTTAATTTTCATCAAGTTTCATAGATGATACTAATGTTTCTGGCTTCGGGAACATATTTTGAGAGTCACTGCATTTTATGATTGAGATATATTTCCAAATCCATATTCTCCAACATATATAAATCAAGGATTTGGGGAAATTGTGCTCAAGACATGCTGAGTTGGGATGAAAAGTAAAGAAAAGTTCACTCCTGAGAAATATTTTCTATGCCCAGCCTGACCATGGTGAAGAAAGAGGTAGTTAAATTGCTAATGGTACTCACTCGTGAAGGCACAGTATGAATTAGTTTAATGGCAAATTTGACTATCATCTGACCTGAACTAAATTTATTCCTAGATTGTTTTTCGTTACTTTATAGCAGAATAACTTTCTCATTTTGACATAATCCATAGGAGAATACAGTCTTGCTCAGCAATTTGAAATCAAAATAGAAGAGGAGGCACAGCAAAGCTGACTTTGGCTTAAGTGCTTCTGAGTCTAGCTTCCCAAATGTAAACACAGTGATATTATTGGAGGATTATTACTTTTCAAGAGTAGTTTAATCAACCAGCACGGCACATAATATTATAGGTGTATTTCTATGAACTTTCCTCTGGCTAGGAATCCACTCAAGCCCTCCTGCATAATCTTCTCTGTGCTGCTTGTCACCTCATGATGATTCTTGCTCTGATTTTACATAATAAAGTGACAGAGCCTCCTACCCAGATGCAGAAAAAGATATCTTTCCTAGCTCTTTCCTGACAAGTGGAATGACTCTCAAGTTATCCTAATCTATGATTTTACACTATTCCTAGACACTGTAGAGATTGATAATACTATGTCATTTGTACACTCATTATTCAACAAACAAAGTTCAGTCTTCCCAACTCTAGAATTGATTTTCTCCCAATAAACTTAACTTTCCAGACCCAGGAAATGCAGCACCAAGAGAAACATTGCCATCATCTGGAGTTAAAAGAACAGTAATGTTATATCTTCTTCTTATTTTAAAAATCATTTTCCTCATTCTCTCATTGTCTAGTTGTTTCTTACAATATGTGTTCATAGGAAGACTTTTTTTTAATGTTCAATAAATTCAGTTATTCCCAACTAATCTCTTAAAAGTTTCCATCAACTTTCAAACCTATATATCCAGATAGTGTAGATAGACAAAAAAATCAATGAAAGAGAATAAAGAGTCAGAAATAAACTTATATTTATGGCGAATTTATATTCAACAGAGGTGCTGGGGGTGGGGTTCAATGGTGAAAGAATAGTCTTTTTAACAATTGGCACTGAAATGAGGAAATATCCAAATATAAAAGCATGCATTAAGTCCTATCTCCATATAGAAAAAATATAGAAAATTTTCCATCTACATCATATAGAAAAAAAAAAAAACAACTCAAACTGGATTAGAAACTTAAATGTAAGAGGTAATGTTACAGAGACTGTAGAATGAAACAAAGAAATGTTTGAGAATTTGGATCAGGCAAAGCCTTCTTAAATACAACACCAAAAGCATGAGTAGTAAAAGAAAAATCTAGACAAATTGCATTTTATCAAAACTAAAAACTTGTGCTTCAAAAGACACCATAAGGAAGCTTTAAAAAGCACAGCATGGGGTAAAATACTTTAAAATAATTTATCTGATAAGGGACTTGTATAAAGAAGTTTTGCTTTATAAGTTAATAATAGGTAGACAACCCAATTTAAAAATAGACAAGTTTTGAGTCACCAAAGAAGAGACAGAATTGCTAATATATGCTTGAAGAGATGACCCATATCATTAACCATTAAGGAAATGCAAAACCATAATACAATTTATCTATATCTATATATGTCTATTTATTTATAGACATATATATGTATATTATAAGTGTATTTCTTATACAGTGTATCTCCCTCAGAAAAATAAAACATCTTGACGTAATTTTTCTTCTCTTTATTATAGGTCCCCAGAACTTGGTTATTGATGCTATTGTGAAAAATATGTAATTCAAAATTACTTAACAAAGCTACTCAAATATATGCTTTGTCTTGAATGACTATCTTGTGACTTCTAAGAAAATGAACTGGGTCATAATCATTTTTGTGTCCCTCATCTTAACTAAAGATTTGAGCATAATTGGAACTAACTGTATATTTGGTAAGTGATAGCTAAAGCAGCCTATATTCACTGATCACATTCCATCTATTCATACATCTATTCCTCCCATAATAACTAATCAACAGCATTTCATTCCTTCATTAATTCATTTAACAGCCTTTGGTGAGTGCCTGCATTGTACTACATATAATGCTAGGTGCCGAAGTTAGTGGCGAAAGACATGATCTTCACCACTTAGGAACACTGGATGAAAAAGACACAGAGATAAAATACTCTGTGATAAGCAGAGAAATATTTTTAAGAGGCCTGGAGACCAGCTTCTAACCCAATTTAGAGTGTGACTGGGGAGGTGAGGTAAAGGAAATGGAAAAGAAGGAAAGAGAGGAAAGAAAAAGGAAGGTTACACTGCAAGTTTGCTTAGAGGCTGGAAAGAGTCAACTTTAAAATCAGACAGTGCAGGGTTTTCACCCTCAGTCACGTACCAGTTCTGTGACCTTGGCCAAGAGCTTTAATCCCTCCACTTTGTTCATCCGCAAAGGAAGGCTAAGGATGCCTATTTCACTCTATTGTTGGTGTGATTATGGCTAATGTGGCTAGTGCAGGTGCTTGCACACAGGTAATGTTCAAAATTTGTAGTCATTACTATTACAGTCCAAAAATCGGTGCTACTGCTTCAAAGAGCTATGGGAATTTTTTTTTAACATATTTTAATTTGAATAATTTTTTAATTTTTTTAAAGGAAAGGTGCAGGCAGGAATGAAGGCAGTAGTAGGTAAGCAGACAGTAAGAGAGAGAAGGAAGAAATAATGTATTTTCGTTTAGTTGTTCACACTGGCTGTTCCCCTGGTCCCTGGACTTGAACACAAGGGTATATGTCCTGAACCCTTCAGAGGCAATTGACCTAACTTCTGTTCCACCAGGGTGTGCCAATTTTAGCAATTCTTTAAAACACTGACAGATTTTTTTTAAATAATTTCTCCTCATTTACAACTCTTTGGAGGCTTCTCATTGCTTATAAAATTAAACCTCTTTTTAAATAGCCTATTGAAGTATAATTTACTTATCATAAAATTCACCAGTTTTAACTTTATAAGTGTATTTTAGTATATTCACTTTTATTATTCATAATTTGAAAAAAAATTAGTTGTTTCCATTTTTTGACTATTATGAATAATCCTAGTAGGAACATCTGTGTACAAGTCTGTGTATAAATAGATGTTTTTACTTAGCTCATAAGAGTGAAATTGTTGGTCATATGTTAATTCTAGGTTTGCCATTTAAAGAAATTGCTGAACTGTTTTCTGTTTCATTTTACATGCAAAACCATCACCACTGTCTAATTTTAAAATATTTAACCAGTACCTATTAGTATTCACTCTCAATTTCCCATTCCTCCTCACCCCAACCCACTTCCAGCCAAAACAACTCCTAATCTGCTTCCTGACTCCACATATATTTTTACTCTATGCTGGACTTCAATACAAATGTAATCACATGATAGATATTCTTTTGTCTGGCTACTTTCACTTATTTTGGAAGTTCATTCACATTTTATAGTATGAATCAACACTTCACTTCTTTCTGTTATTGAATAGTATTTATGTTATGAATTAGTACTTTTGATTTATATTTATGCATCATTTGATAGACCTTGGAGTTGTTTCCAGCTTTTGTTGTATTCAATAATGCTTCCACAAATATTTGTATGCAAGTCCTGTGTGGCCTCACGTTTTCACTTCCCTTGAATAGACACCTGGGAGTGGAACGCTGGATTATAGGACAACTCTGGGTTTAACCTTCTAAGAAACTGCCACACTCTTTTCCAAGAATATCTGCACTATTTTACATTATATATTGATATATATTGAGGTTTTGATTTTTCTTCATCCATGTCAGCACTTGTTATTGTCTGTGCTTTTAATTTAAACACTCTTTAAAGGAATATTATTTTAATGATGAAAGCAAGGCATTTCAATTGCATAAAATTTAAATATATAGAATTAAATTTAAAAATATCTTCATACATTTACCAAACAAATAAGTCAGCTGTTAATGCTTTAGGGCATATTTTGTCATTAATTTTTATGTAACACTTTGCAACCTAGGTATAATAAAACTGAATATCCAGTTTTGATAAAATATTAATTTAGAGAAGGGACTAGTACAATCTAATAAAACACATCTAGTAGTAAACATTACTTACTATTTATGCCGGGAGTGGTTAATTCCATTATTTCATTATCTCTTTAAACACTCAAACCCCTGATAGCATTGCTATCAGGGGGATAATATCATTTGAGTCATTTTATAGATGAAAGTTTAGTTATCAAAAAAATTAAGTCATTTCTCTAGGTTAATGTTAAAGTACACAGTGGAGTCAGACCTCAAATTCAGGTCTGAAATTATCCATGGCCTCAGCTAAAAACCATTAAAATTCAATTTGTTTTTGGGGCTGAGCTGAAAGGATGAATGGGATTTAATTGATAGGGGAGGATCTATTAGTGGGGATATTAATTATGGTATGGTACTAAGCATGAACAAAACCATGGAATAACTGATGTCACTGAATAGACCACTCTGGTGAGAATTGAGGCAAGAAGACAGAGATGGGTTGGTTGGATTACAGGTTTAGGAAGTCAAATTTTTCTTAGAATCAATGACAACTCAATGGATATGATTGAGATGGACAGGGGATGTGGGTTTTACTCCAAAGTGATGTCATAAAATAGATGAGTAGGGGAGTGGTTAGATAAGGAAGGAAAGTCTGAATATTGCTGGTGCTCATGGATGCAGAGATGAGGAATTAGACTGTAGGGTGGCAGAGGTGGGAATGGACTGCAAGTATCTACTGATTGGGAGTTAAGGGATGGAAAGAACATAAAGGAACTTCCGCCACTCGATGTCCACCACAACTGTTCATAAAGAGAAATTAAATATGGAAAATGAAATAATAATTGATCTGTTCTGTAAAAATGTTTACTGAAGAAAAAAGGTTAATTTTTCAAGGTATTTCTGGTAAGGTCAGTCATTTGTACTGTAACTTGACATCTGATTCAATGCTGTTCATACCAACATGGACATGAATGTCAATATATAACCATAAAAGAATGGAACCCAGATGGAAGATAAAACTAAATCACAGGAACCTATATGATGTCAAAGTTATGACTTAATATGTGTATTCTTCATAGGATCTAAGTCACCTGTTGGTGCTAAATGAGAACAGGCAGAAGATAAATGTTCCATATTTCTAAAGGACAGCTACAATTATCTTCCTAATACGATTGCAGTTATAGCAGCTTCAAAGGAAACCTTACATTCTTAGATTTTTTAAATTTATGACAAGGGAGTAAATTAAAAGGAGGAGGAATTTCATGTTTTAATATAAAATATAAGATTCTCAACTTTAATTTATTACAATTTTAATTCAGTAACATTGCATTATAACATGCTTCAAGTGTACATTATTATAAATCAATATTTGTATACACTTCATTAAATTCACCACTGAAAGTCCAATTATGTCCTTAATTGTCCCCTTTTACCTGATTTTCCCACATTTTGCTTCTTTCTACCTAATAACAATAATTTTGACTTATGGTCAAAAATTTTATTTTTATTTGATTTAGTCTATTCATTTGTTTGCTATTTCTATATACCACTTAGGAGTCAAAATCATACAATATTTGTATTTCTATAGCTAACATTTCACTAAGCATAATACCATCTAGGTCCATCCATGTCTTTGCAAATGATAGGATTTCGTTTTTATAATTCTTTTCTATACTGAGTAGTATTCTATTGCGGATATATACCAAAACTTTTTTTTTTTAAATAAATTCCTCTCTTGGTAGACACTTAGGTTTTTCCATTTCTTGGCCATCATAAATAATGCTGCAAAAACATGGGAGTACATATATCTTCAAATTAGTGTTTTTGTGCTTTTTGGATAAATGCCAAGTAATGGGCTAATTAGTCCATACGAAATTTCTATTAGAGTTTTCTATAATGGTCTCACCAATTTACATTCTCACCAAAAGTATGTAAGTGTTCCTTTCTCTCTACCTCCCTATCAGTATTTATTGTTTCTTGTCTTTTGAATAAAAGCCATTCTCACAGGTATAAAGTGCTATCTCACTGTTGTTTTGATTTACATGTCCCTAATAATAAAAGATGATGAACATCATTTCAAGTGCCTCTTAGGTATCTGTATATCTTCTTTGGAGAAGCCACTCATATTTTCTGTCAATTCTTTAATAAGATTGTTTTTTACTTGCTGAGTTTTATGAGTTCTTTATATATTTGGATATTAACACCTTAGATGTATAATGTAAAAATATCTTCTCCCATTCTTTAGGATCTTCTTTTCACTTAAATAATAGTGTCTTTCACTGTGCACAAGCATTTTAGTTTGATATAGTCCCATTTATTTATTTTTACTTTTGTTTCCCTTGACATTGGAGTCGAAGTGCCCAAAAACATCCCTAAGACCAACACCAAGGAGTGTATAACTTATCTTTTCTTTGTGCATTTATGGTTTCAGATTTACATCCAAGTAGTTAATCCATTGTGAGTTAATTATTTGTAGTCTTAGATAGCAGTCTAGTTTTATTCTTTTGCATGTGACTATTGAATTTCTAACACTATTTGAGAGATTGACCTTGTTCCATTCTTTTGTTTAATGTTAGTTGTCCAAAGAATGTCTGGATTTATATTGGATGCTCAGTTCTGTTCCATTGTTCTTTCTGCTTTTTTTCCCCAATATTATGCTGATTTGATTATTATTGCTTTGTAATATAGTTTGAAGTTGGGATCTATAACTCCCTCCATTTTTGTTCTTTTTTTATCAAGATTGATTTAGCTATTTGAGGTCTTTTGTAATTCCAAACAAATTTCGTGATTTTTATTCTATTTCTGTGAGAACGATCTTGAGATTTTGATAGTGGTTATATTAAATCTCCATGCTTCTTCAAGTAATGTAGATGAATTAACAGTGCTACTTCTTTCAATCCATTATCAAGGGATATTTTTGTGTCTTTTCCTTAGAGTACTTTGTTCTTAGTATACATGTCTTTGACACCTTTCATTGAATTTATTCCAGGGTATTTAATTCTTTTTGATATGATTGTAAATTGGATTTTTTCCTGATTTCATTTGAGTCTACTTTAGTACTTGCCTGTAGAAAGGCAACAGGTATTTATATATTAAATTTTCAGCCTGACCTTTTATTGTATTAAATTACTATTTCTTTTGGAATTTTTGGGATTTTCTATGTATAGTATTGCATCATCAACAAAAACTATACTGACAGTGATAGTTTTACTTTTTTCAATTCCAATTTGTAGAGTTTTTATGTCTTCTTTTCTAGATTCATTGATTAAGACTATTCAACTAAATTGAATAATATTGGTGAGAGTGTGTATCTTTTTCTTATTTTTGATGTTAGAGGAAAAACCTTCAGCTTTTCACCAATTGAGTATAATATTGCCTGTGAGTTTGTCATACACGGTCTTTATTATGTCAAATCGCATGTCTTCTATACCCACTTATTGAGGGTTTTTACTATGAAGGAATGTTTCTTCTTGTCGATAGTCTTTTGTGCATATGTTGAGATGCACTTTTATCCTTACTTGTCTAGATGTTGTGTATCATGTTTATGATTTTCATATGTTGAATCACCCAGGAATAAATTCATACTTGATCATAGTACTTCTTTCAATGTATTGTTGAATTCACCTTTGCTAGAATTTTGTTGAGGGTTTTTGTACCTATGTTCATCAGAGATATTTGTCTATTTTCTTTTTAGGTGATATCTTTACTTTTAGATTCAGGGCAACATTGGCTTCCAAAATGTCTTTGGAAATTTTTCCTTCTTTTCAAATTTTTGAATGAGCTCGAGAAGGATAGGTATTTATTATTTTTTATTTTGGTGGAATTTATCAGTGAGGTAATCTGGTCCCTGGCTATTAATTTTGAGGAAATTTTTATTACTCTTTCAATTTCCTTATTTGTGATTGATCTGTTCAGATTTTCTGTTTCTCATTGATTTAGTCTTGAAATGTTGTGTGTTTCTAATAATCTGTTTATATCTTCTAGATTATTCAATTCATTGCCGTCTAAGTGTTGATAATATTTATGATCCCTTGTATTTCTGTAATATCTGTTGTAATTTTTCCTCTTATTTCTCATTTCTTTTGTGTTCGCTCCTCTTTTTAATGAATTTAGCTAGTCTATTTTGCTCATCTTTTCAAAGAATCATCTCTTGATTTTACAGATATTTTGAATTGTGTATTATTATTTCATTTACTTCTGCTCTAATGTTTTATTATTTCCTCCTATCTACTGAATTTTTAGTTTGTTTTATCTTCTTTTATCTGTAAGCTTAGATTCTTTGTGACTCCCACTGTTTTTGAGGTAAGTCAGTATTGCTATATAGTTCCCTCTAAGTACTGTTTTTTCTTTTTCAAATTCCATAGGTTCTGATAAATCATGTCTGCATTTTCATTCATCTCTAAGTATTTTTTGAGTTTACTTTTAATTACCTCATTGATCCAATAGTTGTTCAGTAACATGTTATTTATTCTCTGCAAGTGTGTGGTTTTCCCTTTGTTTCTCTTTTGCTTAATTTCTACTTTTATAATATTGTTATCTTAAAAGATACTTAATATAATTTCAAACTTTATAAACGTATTGAGACTTTTTTTGTGTCCTAACATATGATTTATTTTTGAGAAGATTCTATGAGAACTTGAGAAGAATATTTATTCTATTGTTTTGGGTGTCATGCTCTAATTTTCATTTAGTATAATTTGTCCATTCTTTTAAAGGGGGTTTAAGTCATCTACAACAACTACTGTGTTGTGTCAATGTCTCCCTTTAGGTCTGTTAACATTTTCTTTACAAATTTGTTGCTCCATGTTGAATGTATATATATTAATAAGTGTCATATTTTCCTGTTATATTGACCCCTTTATCATTATATAATGCCCATCTTTGTCTCTTGTTAACTTTTTTGGCTATGAGTTTATGTACTATAATTATAATCACTTACTATAAAATTAAATGAAGATACCTAACTTTTCATATCTAACATTTATTAAAATTCAATATCATGAATCAGAAACTAATAATATAGAATTAATAATAATACAGCTACCATTTATTAAACACTTTCTGTGTGGATAGCACTAAGATAAAAGCTTTATAAACATTACTTCACTTAATTTCAACATGATCTAAGAAGTAAGAATTCCTCTATTTTCATAAGAAACAAAGCCAAAACTTAGGAAGCCCAATGAACTTCCCATGATCAAAGGTAGAAAGTTACAGGGTCAGGATTTAATCACATCTTACCACAAACTTATTCACTTCTCTTCTGTGTCTTGTGTGTTTTTTTGTTAATTTTTTTTTATTATCCTCTATCCCCTGAATTATATAGTCTGAAATTACGGAATTTAGACAATACTATTGTTTCTGCATCATTAGGAAGTCTAAATACATTTTTCTACAAGCTGAAATCACCTTTTTAATGAGAATTTTGAAGCACTGTTTAAAAAACTCTCTAATAATTTCCCTTGAAAGCTCATTCGTTCAGTCATTTCCCTAAGAAAAGTATCTGCTCATTACCATACAGCTTTCATGCTCTGGCCTTCTTGTACACTGTGTTCACTTTGTTTCCTTATATTGGCCTGTTCTGTTTCCTTTACCCATTCTGTTCCTTTGGTCTGGTCTGCCCTCCACCCTTCACTTATTTATCTCCTTTACTCTGCCTGCAGCAGCCATATACCTTTCCAAATGTGACTTATATGTCAAAGTTCTATTCAAATGCTCTGTTTCTTCTCCTAATATTTTCCTAAAATTATAGAGTGCTTCCCTGCTTTAAATACCCAGAGCACATTAAGTCCATCTTCCACCCCATCAATACATTGGCTTGTGTAAATATCTGTTTTATTCACTAAATTACGACTGCTCTTTATAATTACAATGCTAGCACAGCACCTTAAACTGAAGTGATGCATTTAAAAGATCATCTGTTTCATTAATAATACCATTTTATATTATTTTATATTTGTTCTGTTTGCACTTCAGTATCTATCAGGTAGTTTGCTAGGACAGTAACCTTGTTCATTTCCATTTTGACCAATTCTTCATTTAGGGAGCTGTCACTAGTTAAAAAGATACTTCACACTTTAGCTGTAGGACAGTGACTGGCTGGGTCTGCTGCTCTGATCACATTGGCAATATTTTCAGAGTCACACTGCAAAATCGTATCTACTTTTTGGGTTTAATCACGATCATATTTAAATCTCTTTAAGTACTACTCTCTTCCAAATGCTTCTTCCCAGATGTGCTGCATTATTAATGGAATGGAATTAAATATAGGGGTTTTTAAATGAACTTGCTTCCAAATATATTAGACTTCATCTTCCATTTTGACATTCTTTATTTCTTGGTATTGCTATTTTTCACAAGTCCTTTTGTCCCTTTTTAAAATATTCTCTTGTGTTTATATGATCTGTCCAATGAATACATGTCACAAAATAATTGGTGCTGTTTATGATTCTTCTAATATATTTAGTTAAGACTTAAAATGTAACTAAATACTGATCTTTCTAGCATGTCCCTGGGTGACTCCTAAACAGATAAACTGCTATTTATCATGATCATGTATTCCCCTATACCCTTTATTTTCTGAGCCAGGCTCCAATCACATTCCAAACCACTGTCATCATTCATTCCCCAGCTATTCTGAATTAATTTTCTAGCCAATAAACTCTATCAAATTATTTAGTCTACCTGCACCTTTTCCCATTATATGTTGATGAATCTCAGAGGCAAGGAGTCACTGACCGCCTCAAACTCCAGGTGTGTGTGTTTGCAAATGGGAAATGGTGAAGGAGAAAGACAAAATACAATCTGATGGTAGATAAAGACCCCAAAACACAAACCTACACAAGCTCTTTATGTGGGAGGCTTTGTCCTGGGAACACACTTAACAGGTTGACCAAGTAAATTGTTCAACAAAGATTTCTGGAATGAATTTTAAAGAAAAAAAAACCATAAAAGTGGTTTCTTCAATTTACAAAGTTCTGTTTTGTTTCATTAACAACAAAAAGATAGTCAACACAGATTCAGAATTCCTTACAAACCCTTATTTTTGTCTTCTGGAGTTTATGATCTAGTATGGGTACCCGATAAAGAGTCCCTCTTTGAACAACCGTCATTCTTCCTCTTTCTTCGCTCAGAACTCTATCCTTTTTTCTTTCCATTTTGAGTAAAATGTTGCACACTGAAATGGAATACATCTCTCATACAGCAGCAATATCTCTTACCTGAGTTATCTTTCCTAATTTGTCTTCTTTGGGGCCAAATATATTGAGTGGAAAAATCACACTAATCCCATATGACTCATGTCTCAATTTTAATCATTTAAAAGGGATATTGCTGAAAAACTGGGGGATACCATAGGAATTGAACTAAAAAGATGTTGAGAAGAGTAGTCCCTATTCTATAACAAAGTACATAGAGAAAAACAAATGAAAAATAGGTAAGCTATATCCTGGGTTTACTACATGGTAGGAATCTTGCTAATTGATTTTCGTATATCATCTTTAAAACTCACAACAGTCCTGTAGGTTAACTACTATTATCATTGAGAAAACTGAGCCTTAGAGAACTTTAGTAACTAAGGTTGTAAGGGAGGTGTTACTTGCATGGAGTAGGTAGAGGTCAGGGAGGCTGCTAGGCACTGACAGCTCCCCCAACAGAGAATTATTCATTCCAAACAGCCCATAATGCAGAGGCTGAGAATGACTGCTCTAGACACCTAACTGCCATTCCCTGGGAATGATGAGGAATTGTGTTAATAGAAGCTTTACTTTTGAGTTTTTAGCCATTAAGCAGAAAGAGCAGAATTCAGATCCAGGATGTCCCATCTTTGCTTAGGCCTGCTCCTTTTTTTTTTTTTTTTTTTTTTTAATGTGTCCCAGTTCTTGCTTCTGTGTGATATTACTGGATCTTGGTTTTTCTCAAGAAGTTACTCAAAGTGCAAGTCTTGAGAATAAAACCTGTTCCCATTGATATCTATGACAGTCTTGACTTTGCTCTAGAATGTTCTGCAAAATGCTTCAGAGCAGTCTCTCACCTGAAGGTATCATATCTGGGTTATTTGTGGTGGTCATCATCTGCTTGTATGATCTGCATCATCGGTGTTGTGATGGGAGGTGGGTAGCTGTGATGTTCCTTGAAGAGAATAGTTTACCCACAACAGTGTCTGAACTTAAAAGCCATCTCACATTTGAGCAAAGGCATCATCAAATATCCTCCAGACATAACATCCCATGATGTTGCTGCTGTACTAGTTTCATGTGGGCCGCTTTTATATGCTATGGTTGATCTGTTATTTCCGCCATTACACTTCTAGTAGAGCTGGGAAAGACAAAACAAATCAATATTGCCCACCAGGAAAAAAAGCACTTCGGTATGACTTATAAAAGGCATTAGGGCTACTAAAGGTCAGTATAGATTTTCTGGGTGCTTGCTGGAATAGAAACTCCTTGAGAGTAGGAACTGAAGTTTTTGAAAGTCATGTACACAATTAAATGTAATGAAGCTCAGGGAGTATTTAATATTAACAGTATTTCCATCAAAAATTATCAGATATTCCTTTCTGATTATTTTTATAACAGTTTGGGGTATTTGGATAAAAGAAATATGATGACAACTTGGAGAGAGTTCAAAATGAAACAATAAAAATGAATGAATGGTTAGAGAGAAGAGGGAATCAGTTATGTGCTGGCTAAACAAGAAGAAAAGAAGGAAAGGCCTATGATAAATGAAAGCTATATGCATCAAACTGCAAACTGCTTAGCTGTTGATAGACTGTTGAGTAAGACAGCTACCACCTCTGGAGCCATATATTTTGGCTAACCCAACTTTCTTTTGCCCTCTCTACAATTGAATTCCCTTGTCCCAATTCTAATTTAATTGTCCCATGAGGAGTCATTTACTGTAGTTGGTAGGAATCAAAGCATTACTCAAGAACTTATGAGGGAAAAATTCTATTTTCCCAAGATTTGATATCATTCTTAATCTAATAAGATCAAAATATTCTTAATAACAATTCCAGATCTCATATTCTTAATATGAATTCTATGAAATCTTGAAGAGGTTGGGAACTTTGTGATAGATATACGGAAAAGTTGGTCAGGAAGCTATATGATACCTGTAACTAGGAGAATAGAGATAAGGTGTTGAGATATGAATTCTGTCCTATTGGTTGGTCATCCCCACCGTGATGTGAGGGTATCTAAAACACTGGGATTTTCAGCTCTGTATCACAGGTGGGGCATTGCCATCAAAGAAGCATCACCTGAGTGAAGAGTTTGAAAATGCTAATAAAGGAAATATAGATGATTCACCACAGAAATTTTACGAGGAAATTACACCATCTTTAGATATTGAAATATAGCCAGAAAAAGGAGGAATTTAGATTCTTTCTTAGTATCATAACATAAGAGATAAATGGCAAATAACAGTCTATACCATAATGGAAGAGCTATTTACATAGAGAAATGAGAGTTACTTGAAGAATCAAACCAATACTGAACGATTATCTGTTAGGGTCATAGATGAGATTCATGCAATAGTAGAAGAGACTAAAAACATTGCTAATTTTTGTCTGATGATATCCTTTAATTGTATTGAGTACATCTATTTTCTAATGAATCTAAAATATGGTTGGAAGATGTTTGGTTATTGCTCACATACTTTTATCCATGTTTTGCTTCTATTGATATGTATCAAAATTAGTTGTATATGGAGGGCTTTAGGAGGGACATTGATTATATTGACTTTCATTCTTAAATACTTATTAAAAATCACACAGCATTCATGCCTCCTCTTACCACTCTCTCTGTTAATTCAGCCCTCATCAATTCTTCTCTGGATTATTGCAATAGCTTATGAACTATTACTTTCTCCATACTCTGTGCCTTTCAACCCATCTTCACCAGTGCAACCAGCATGACAGAGTTCCCCGTCAGTTAAAACATGCTGATGGCTCCTATCAGCTCAAGAATGAAGGCCAAACTTCTGAACACCGCCCTGCAGATTCCTAGCCTATCAATCCAGCCTCTCATACCTGCCACTTCTGTCTTTCTCCTGGAAATGTTCCCTCTAATAGGATAGATCTGTTGTCATCTGAAGAGGAAATGGTATCCCAGACTTTTAAGATTTTGTGCATAATTCAACAGTTTATGCCCTTCCCCAATGTTTGCCTACTTTGCCCATCTTGATTTTTTAATCATCAAATTACATGATCATTTTTAATAAGTTCATTGCATAATCTTTGTCTCCTCAACCACATATTTGAAAGAACAACATATCAAAAAGGGGGGAAAAAGAAAGAAACCATAGTTATTTAGTTGAAGTATATCTTACAAAAACATTTTTTCAATAAATTCTTCTTGATTCCATTAGTTGTTGGGTATAAATTCTCATGTCTATTATTATCACTGTGTTACGAGCCCTTAATCAAAATGTACTGCTCTCCATTATAATTATCCAATTTTTTCAAGTTAAAAAATGGCAATCTAGTATTATTTCTTATGAAAAAAATTACAAGCTCATCAATATTAATTTTATTTTCCTTTGCCATTTACTGTCCCTTTAAGAGTCCTGATCAAATATAGAGTGTGCTTTAGGATGTCAGGCCAGTGAAAGTGCCTCAAAAATACTAAAAGCAGACTCTTTTGCATATCCGAAATGGGAAACACAAATTTATTTACAATGTGCCCAGTAACATAACATTCAGCACCCTAGGCATACAATTTGTATAATTAGAGTACATTTTAAATAAAAATGTTTCTTAATGCACCATTAAAAATGGATTCGACACTCTTTATGTAAGATTACATCCAGGTGTGGTACCTTTGGTGAATGACAACAAAAGAAATTCCATAAAGTGGAATTTAGTCTGATAACTGGAACTCCCAAGAGTACATCATAATAATCAAGGCTTTAAATGCAATGATGTTTAGGAATTGAGCTGGCACCAGGGAGACTAAGTCCTCAAGTCAATATTTGAAAATGAGAGCTGCTGTGTGAAATGAAGTGCTAAACTGGAGAACTGCCAACGGCTGAAAGCCCACACATAGGATCTGATGGAGAAAATAGAGTTTCCAAATGTAGCCAAGGAGGAGATGCTGAGGAGTTTGCCTCAAGATCATGTCTTCTACAGGCCCACCTCTAAGCTCAGTCCTTTCTTTGACCCTTCCCTTCCTGTTCATAGATCCTTCAGCCCAAACTCCCTGTTTCCCTGACTGAATTTGTTGTTTGCTATTAAAAACTCTTAAGAGTGAAAAAACCATAGAAAGAGCTGACTATTTTTTAGAAGGTGGCAAAGACTTGGTTTCTTTATGTCAGCTTGGTTAAGATAAGCATCCCATCACTGTACAAGGTACAGAAACAATCCAAAACCAAAAGGTGAAAGCTATATCTGTTTTCAGAGTTTGGAGTCTTAGATTAAAGATGTAACCAGGTGTGCCCTGGTAGAGCAGTGGTTAGGTCAATCACCTCCAAAGGGTGCAGGCCACGTACCCCTGGGTTGGGGTCCCAGGGCCAGGGGACAACCAGTATGAACACCTAAT
Source organism: Solenodon paradoxus (assembly GCA_004363575.1). Lineage (NCBI taxonomy): Eukaryota > Metazoa > Chordata > Mammalia > Eulipotyphla > Solenodontidae > Solenodon > Solenodon paradoxus. Next base: position 104,680 of record RJWH01002091.1, on the reverse strand, counting down.
GAAATTAAAATAAAGTGCTTCTTTCTCCACAATCTTCCTGCCTATCGCCTACTCAACTTCATTTCTTTCCTTATAATAAAAGTAACCAAAATTTAAAATTTACAAGAAACATTGCACATATTCCAAACTAAGCTTATGGACATTAAAGTATATGCAAATGTTCTCATCTACCCAGTGCAACATCTTAAATTCCTTTCCCTTTTAAGCCTCATTTTATATCCATCAGAGAAACACCTCAGTGCTGCAGATCACATGTCTTCCTAGAGAAGGAAGACATCAGTCTCTGACACTGTTTCAGTCATAGTCCAATCAGGAAAGCAGATCCCAATTTCAATATAGCAGATCTAATGTGTGGAATTAAAAATAGAGGTGTTGGGAGAGTCATAAAGTCAAACAGGGGCTTGTGAGGCAACCTAGTGATTAATCCCAGCAAAGAGAAGCTACAACCCCAAAGACTGGAAAGATATGCAGAGCAGATGTGACCAGATATCGAAGGAAGCCATTGCAGTGAGAACTTAAAACAAGATGAAACTTGTACTAAAGGAACAATGGAAGGAAACACTTTTTCAGAGGAAGTGAAGCCATCTCTCAGAGATGTTTATCCAAACAGGAACTGGGAGGGTTGTGGGTAGGGAAGCAAGTTTTCCCTCTCCATCTTCCCAGTAGTGCCTCCTACTGCCAAAACTTGGCAAAAAGTCAGGGACAAGGGATCCTGTGAAATGTAGTTTTCAGGACTCAGTCCCTTAAAATGCAGAGCAGAAGAGCAAAATAAGGGAAAAAGATCTGAGAACAAACTGACAAATCACTAACACAGTTACAATAAATTCTTACAAATGAGTCTGAGAGCAATAATTTGAATTGTAGTTTTCTTTTCCTAAAACTCTCCTGCTATTGAAAATCTGATCTCATAGTGAGAAAATGTGATATGGAGTTAAGTAATCCTGAGTTGATCTACCTCTCAATGAAAATCCTTTGACCATCATGAGTTCCTGAATTTGTGAGAAAGGTAAATGAGCTTATCAAGCCTGTTTTGACTAAAGGCTTACATTGAGTAGGGAAAAGTGGGGGAGGCAGATATTTAAATATAAGTTCACAAGTGAAATGTCAAATTATGTAAGACTTTACAAAACAATGTGCTCCATCTTACTATATAGACTATGGACTTAAAAAAAAAATAAAAATAGAAAATTTCCAGAAAGCAGGAGAACTGCAAGAACATAGCCAGGAATGGCCTCCCATAAGTAGGGTTTTCTGAGCATAGTGCTATGGAGGTTTACATGAATATATGAGGAGAAAAAGTGTTAGATTTTTCTCAATCAAAGAAGAAAAATGGAGAAATAAAGTTACCCTTTTCTTGAGTCAGTGAGCAAACTGCTCAGATTAGAAAGGAGGATGTGAATTAGGGAGAGACCAAGAGGAAAAATTAATTGAATATTTGCATGGAATTACAGAGTTAGTAAGAAAATGAAAACATCACCTAGGCCAGCAGCTTTTGTCATGGTTTTACTGCTTCAAAACACAAAAAACAGCAGCAGTAGCTATGACTCAGGATTGAAGAGGCAAGTGGGAACGATTCAGACCCGTCTTCACCTCTCACCACCCTCCCCTCCCACACTGAGAATGATGGATCTAAGGCATCTTCCTGCACAATCAATTTAATCATCTCCAAATTATGTGTCACATTGTCCATGAAAAGCTTTGGTGGATTGACGGGTTGATGGATAGGTAAATAGATAAAGAAAGCAAGTATAGTAAAATAATAACAACTCTTTCAACTTAATGTTTGAAATTTGTCATAATAAAATTTGAGTGGAAAAAAAAAAAACACAGGAGGGAAATGTTTCATTTCCTCTCTTGGAAGAGTATCAGTCAGAAATTCTTCCTATGATCTCCTTCTTAATGCATTTTAAATGTGTTCCCTTCTTTCCTTAATCATTCTTCAGCCTTATGGCAAATTTCTTTATAATTATCAAGCATATCTGCACATCTTTTTACATGTCACCCGTACCTTCATAATTAACTTAAAATTTCTTCAGTAAGAACAAAGGTGGTATCTATTTGCATTTATCTGTGAGCAGTCAACACATGCTCCCTACTTATTCTTTAATGTCTTACGAGACTTTTAAAATTTTTTCAGTTGCTGCTACATGCAAAAAGATGTTCACTGATCATCAGGTGCTTACATTTAAAAATATTTTTCTTACTAATCAACACACTTTATAGTTAAGGTGTCTTGGCTCCTGTGGAGTGCTTTTTTTTTTTTTTTTTTTTTTTTTTTTTTTTTTTTTTTTTTTTTTTTTTTTTTTTTTTTTTTTTTTTTTTTTTTTTTTTTTTTTTTTTTTTTTACTATTTTTACTCATGTGTATTATTTACTGTATGATAATGGCCATCCCTTGTGTTTGCATGTTTCTATTAAATATTTAAATGTATCCCATGAACTTTATTTTCAATTTTAGAATAGGAAATATTCATTTTGCCACAGTATAAGCAATGTCCAGCAAGCCTAAAATGAAAATGGCATATTTTATAAATAGGCAATAATATCCAAGGACAGTTTTACTGCTTAACAACCTCCAGTTTTAAAGTTATATAAATAAAATACCCATTTTCTATCAATGCCATACCATCTACTGTCATGTGAACTGAATTTTAAAATTACATGCATTGATTTAAAATGCATAGACTCCAATTACCTAAGCAAAATATTCAACCAGTGATGCAGCTGGATAGAAAAGAGAGCATTCATTGGAGAAATTTGATAGCACAATCAAACATTAAACATGAGGACAAAATTTTATACTTACCATTCATAATATTTGAAAAAGGAGAGGAGACTTACACATCATTTAGTTCCATTCACTATTAAGGAGAATTCATTCAAGTGCTGTGAGTTGATCAACGGGAGATGCTGCATTGATCATCCTTGTATCCACAGAGTCCATTAGGTAATAAAATGAAGAAGTCTGCCCAGATTAGAAAGTACTCTTCCTGAATCCAAACTTCCAGATATTTTCTTTCTTTCCACTCTAGCCAAATGTGATAGGTAGAATAATAGCCTCAAAAGATGTCTACATCTTAATCTCCAGAAACTGAGAGAATATTACCTGCCTTGGCAAATGGAACTTTGCAATGTGATTAAAATTAAAGAATTTGAGAGAGTGTATCCTGGGTTCCCCAGATGAACCTAATCTATCACAACAGTCATAAGAAGCAGGAAGGTTAAATCCAGAGAGGGAGATAGGATGATGGAATCTGAGGTCAGAGAAACACATTTGAAGTTGCAATATTGCTGACCTTGAAGATGGAGGAAAAGTCTACACGTCAAGGAATGCAGGCAGCAACTAGAAGATGGAAAAGGCAAAGAAACAGAATATACCCTAAGGCATCAGAGGGAATACAGTTCTATCAACACTTTGTCTTTCGATTTCTGGTCTTCAGCACTGACAGATAATATAGACGTATTGTTGAGTCACTAAGTTTGTGTTGTGTGTTACAGCATCAGTAGGAAAGTAAAACACCAACTACATTGGACATAAATAGAACTACATCTGGATTCCCCACTCCTCTCTTCTATTAACTGCTTTGGCCAGTCACCAATAATATTGATGTTATCAAATCCAGAGATAACTTTTTGGTTCTTTACTAATGGCCATCAAAAGCATTTGGTAGGAATCGTCTCACATGGATTCTCTGTTAGCTAGGCTCCTTGGTTTTCAGTGTTATGTCTTCGCTCATCCTCCTTCTAGTAATGGGCGGTGTTAGACAACTTCTGACATGACTCCCAGTGATCCCCACCGTCTGTTATTTATAATCATCTGTAATGCCCTCTCTTTGAGTGAGTGTGCCAGACCTAGTGATTTGCTTCTAATGGTAAGAATATGTCAAAAGTGATGGCATATTACTTTTGAAATCTGGTTACAAAAGACAGTGACTTCCATCTTGACATATTCTCTTGCCCTCTCGCTTGTTCACTCTGATGAATCCAACTGCCATGTAAGTTTCTCTAATTTACTAGATCATCTCATTCTCTGTTCTGTTGACTCCCACCTCCATACTTTCTCTCATATAGGTTGGCCGATAAGTTGACTATCCTTGGGTGAAAGATGCTGCAGTGTAGAACAAACTGAATGTTGAATGACCTAACACTGTTTTCCTCATCAGTCAGCTCTGAAAGATAATTATTTTGGAAGGAGCTAGGGGGTTAACAGACAGATTTCTACGCTTACCCTTCCATTAAAACCCTCTGACGTTGTTGTTTCCAAGTTTTGTTCTCACATCTCTGGTGTTCAGCCTTAAACATTTTTTTCTCTTAGTTCCCTAGGTCTTTGTTATCATTTCTATTCTGGTTGTTTTCTGAATACTTTGCTCTTGGTAACTTTATCCAAACCTGTGTCTTCAACTGTCACTTTAGACTTCCAATTCCATTCCCACAGCCTAAATTATCCAGCTGAGCACGTCTGTTCAAATACCTACTTGACTTCTCTACCTAAGGGTCATCCAAGTACCTTAGATTCAACAAGCCCATACCTGAATTTGCTGAATTATCTCCTGCAAGCATGCTTCTCCTTCAGTTCAGACACTCTAGGTGCCCTCCTAGTCCCTTCAAAGAGAACACTGGCAGAGCCTCCTCTCATCAATCACATTGACACATTCAACCAGTTTTCAAAGCCTGTGGCATCCCCTTACATAATGCTCATAATTTTCCCTCAGAGCCATTCCTATTATTGGCGCCTTAAGTCAGGGCCCCAAAGCTTTTCTCCTAGACGATACCAATACTCAGTGCAGTTTTCAGGACATTATTTCTAAAAATACAAACATTATCTCATTATTTCCCAGCATAAAATTATCTAATTATACCTGATAGAGTAGGGTTAAATTTGGAGCATAAAGAAATACCTGATTTCCAGGACTCTGCCTACTTTTCTAGTTCTTCATCTCCTGACTACATGCTAAGGAATAATCACTAGAAGATTTTAATAAACAGCCACATAAAAGGGATTCTGTGATCAAACATGGCCTAGTCTTGTCCATCTTCAAACACTGAACCCCAGAATTATATTTATATCTTTACTTACAATTACATTATAACTAATTTGGAACCCCCACAAGATCACATTATCATTGTCCTGAACCCCATTGTGATAAAATAATTAATTCACTTGATTGCCCCCTCTCTTAGAAAATAAACACCATAAGGTCAGGATCTTTTTTCTTTACAAGGAAAGGTACAGGCAGGAATGAAGGTGAATAGACAGGCAGGCAGTAAGAGCAAGAAGAAAGAAGAAGCTTTATTTATTTTTATTTTTTAATTGTTTACATTGGCTGTTCCCGCTGGTCCCAGGTCTTGAACCCAGGACCTTGGGATGTATGTGGGAATGCTCCCAGGTGTACTAGACCATTAGACCACCAGGACACACCTGTCAGGATCTATTTTGCTTTGTGACCTCAGTGCCTTGTAGTCTCAATTATTTTTAAATGAATATATGAATATGTTAAACGATGTTATGAACAAGTTGCAACTCTCCCCATTAAGAAATCATACTGTGGCATGCCCTGGTGGCTCAGGTGTTGAATCTGTGGCTATGACAGTGCAGTCCATGTGGAGTGCAAGGACCTGGGATTATGGGGGATGGGGTCGCATGGGGAATGGGAGTGGGAGGACAACCAAAATGAGCAATTACATAAATAAAATGCTTCCTCTTTTCTGACTGCCTGCCTACCTGCCTCCAGTATTGCCTACTTCCTTCCTCTTAAAAAAAAAAAGTGATATTGAAGAAAATGCATATTTATTTCGTAAACAATTATAAATATGAAGCTAAATACTGTTATTCACAAAGTGCAAAGCATTGGGATGTGGAGGGATAGATCTTCAATGAGCTGAATTGCTGAAGAAGATGGATTCAAGACAATGTTGTTCAATATCCATATCCATATCCCTTAAGGTTATGGGTCACAAATCCATGCCTTTGGAAGAATCATTCTTGCGCATGACTAACCATATGAGCCTTTGATTTCAATCGAACAAAGCATCTTTTATAATTTCATACAATAATCTTCCCATGTCAAATGATTTGGTGAGAAAATACCCCAGTCAATGAAAATTCATGGCAGAGCATCTTAAATATATGAAGAGTTTGTGAGACAGTGAGTTCTCTGTCACTGGAAATGCCTGAATAGAATCTAGATAACTTACTCTGAGAGAATATTTTTGAAGGCATCTCTGTCCTGGATGGAAAGAACACTAACTTATAGAATGCCAATTCCAAACATCAAATTTCATTATTCTATCATTTATTTCTATAAGTTAGTCATGGAACTCAGTTTTTCCAACTCTCGATGACAGAAAATAGCTTGAATGTCATTTTTGCTCTTTAAAGTCTAAATTTCCGGGGTTTCATAGATACAATACAGAATATATAATTTCCCTTAGTTGTTCATTAAATTTCTCAAATTTTATTGAGTCTTTTCTTCCACCCTTAACCCTATTTATTGGTTGAAATCATTTTAGTTCTGTTACTGTGTGTGTGTGTGTGTGTGTGTGTGTGTGAGAGAGAGAGAGAGAGAGAGAGAGAGAGAGAGAGAGAGAGAGAGAGAGAGAGACAGAGAGACAGAGAGAGACAGAGAGAGACAGAGAGACAGAGAGAGACAGAGAAAGAGAGAGACAGAGAGAGAGAGGAGAAAGAATACGAAATTTCTATGGGGTCCAATGTTGAGAGATTTATTTTTATTCCTGCCAAATACTTGGTCAAAAGGGTTATATTTGCAGCAGATTATGAGGATTAACAAGGGACTTGAATCTTGAAGCACCATTCATCTTGAAGTATCAAGTGCCCAGACTCCTATAAATGGAATGTGATGTTATTTTTAGATGAGGCTTTTGCCAAGAGGATCCAGGACATCGTGAACAATGTTCAGTCTGATTAGCGACCTTATTTAAACATGTGAATGGCTGCAGTTCCTTAACGTTACTTGCAATAAGTCTGCGGCAAGCTTATTCCCTTGGTGAGGGTGCATAATTTAGCTCATAAATTTAAAAGAGGAAAAAAAAAAAACTTTCAGAGAATTCAGTCCTGTTTACTAATAACAGAACACATACATCTGAGAGGAGAGTTCTATTAGAGTATTATTCTTATTAAGAAGGGCACCAAGGTATATTTCCAACCCAAGATGTCTAAAAGGGTTCACTGACATTTCTGTGGCAATATTTCTTAGATTCCTAGATCCAGATCTGTTCATCCAGAAGTCAGAACCCAAAGAACAATCATTAAAGCAAATTGTCCCTCAAAACCAACATGCTCAAGAGACAAGAAGAGAACAAAACAGGTGGTGGCTCTTTATGAGACCCTTGTAGTTGAGAAGATCACATTATGAAAAATAACCCACCCGCCCCAGGTAGGTGGTGGGGATGCTTATGAGTATGTATGAGGAGGAATCTATAAGCAGAGAGCCTTGTGTGGCTATAATTCTGTCACCTTGGAGGAAGGTTCTGGATGGTTTGTCGGCTGCACTGTAAAAGATGCACTCAGAGCTAAATAATGTTCCATGGATTTCCATATCTGGAGTCTCTCTTTCTTTAGAGTTTTGTGCTAAGGGACCATACAACAAATAACATTTTTTCAAGTCATAATCCATTTCTAGTTTCCTCACTTTTATTCTTATATGATCAAACTCTCTGGTGTTAAAGCTTCAACATAGCCCCTAAATTTAGACAGAGAAATAATGCATACAAATCACTGCCCGAAGGCATGGATAGAACGTTCTCCTATGAATGGACAGTGTTCTCCCCAGGGTGAAGTCCCACAAGATCTTTCAGAAAGAAGAAAAAGAACTTATTTATCATACATGGAGCTTACAGTAAGCCGAGGCTTATTAAATCCAAATGGCAAGCAAACTGCCCCATAGGGAAGACCATCATATATCTTGGTCTACCATTTCTATCATAGAAAATGAAAGGAATTAAAACACCCTGAAATCACCCCAATGCCTGTTAGTTCTCCTTACAACCTATTGCAGTAGTGTTAAAAGGATGCTTAATGCTTGCCTACAGCAGTATCATTTGGAGTGTTGTTAAAAACACAGATTTCTTGGCCCCATTGAAATATACTGAGTCAGAATCTCTAGGTGAGAGGGTCAGTCTTCATAATTAACAATTCCTGGGGGCAGACCTTAGCCAGAACATGTTGGAAAGCATTGCCATCATGGCCAATCTTCAACCATATTTATCTTCCAAAATTGGAACTGGAACACAAATGATGGAGAGGTTATATTGGAAACCAAGATCTCGAAACAATTTTCCTAAAGCTTAAATAGCATTGTACTTCAGATGGATTATTTTAACTAGCCTCTACACAGATCCCCAAGGATCTCTTAGTCCTAGACACCATCTTCTCACATAGGAACATCTTGGCTTGCTTTTGACAGTTGCAACTACACACAACCGTTGTTCTCAGACCCAACTAGCTACTTAGAAGCTAACTTTTCCTTTGTGACTACTTGAAGTTCCATGCAGCAATGGACTTCGCTACACGTTTTATGAACATGCCATATAGTCAGGGCTTAGGCTTGGTTCAATGAAGGCACGTGATCTGCAATTTAGCAGCCAAGCTCTGATGAAACCAGGAAACAGCAAATTCCTTGCAAACCAGATTACTCCCAAGAGGTGTTTTCATATCACTTTTCATATATGGGCAACAACATAAGCTTCTTCCCTTGGGAATCATTTCAAAGAGGAAAGCAAATAGGAAATCCTTTGAGAATCCCTTATATCTCATCAACATATCATACAAAAACAAATTGCTTTTTGTAAAGTGGCAATCACAAGGCAAGAGTGGCTAGAGTTCATTTAATTCACTCATTAGATAAATCTACTTTAAAAAAAAAAAAGAAATCTGTTCCCGATACGAATATCCCAGAAATCACCACGAGCTTAGCAAGCTATTTCTTTTTGGCTTTGAAACTTTAGTGCTCTTCCTTATCTTCATTCAAGTGATTCCAGCACAAAGAAATGAGACTTCAGCCCCGACGCCCCAGGAGACAGCAACCTGGAGCAGGGCGCCATCTTTGTGTCAAGGCCTATGACCGAGAAAAGTTGCCAAACTGAGCAGCAGGGCAGTGTGTAAGCTGTCAGAATCAGTGGCTTTCCCTATGGTCCTTCTCTTGGTCATACTGGAGGCCTTTGTGACATGAACAGCAACTGCGGTGGGGTAATTATGTGTAGTTATATAAAACAGACTAATGCCAACCAAGCAAATTGCGTAAAAGGACTGGTTGTGTTACTTGTTAAATGTTTTGTCAAGCTGACCATGCCCTTTATTTATCTGTAACACAACATGCTTATTCTGCCCCATCTACTGTATTCACCCTGCAAATTTATGAGGCTCTATTAATCTTCTGCCCTGCTGACTATCTCTGTTGCAAAGTGTCAGCAGAGTTTTGTACCTTGCTAATGTACAAAGGGCTTCCTATGAGTAATATCAGCATTTTGCCTTTTAATTGCACATATAATTTTTAGGTCTTACAGCTAATAAGGGAATTGAGACCACAGTTCATCACTGTCTCGAATGGTACTCCAGGGGTGTGGGACTGTGGAAGCTGAGAGAAGAATATAGCTGTTCTGGTTCCAGGCAATAGTTTCTCTCATTATTATGGTAGCACCCCCACTCTAGCGTTAAGGGTCTGTCACTTCTCCCATTATATACCCTACTTTTCTGGGGCTTTATAACTCCAGAGTAAAAATGAACTCGCTTTTGAAAACTTTTTGCATTGTATCTTAGCTCAGAACTACTTTTTATCACTCTCTCTATCCCTTCCAACAGAAATTATCAGTGTAATTTTTAAAATCAAAGAAACTGAAATTATAAGTCTAACTCTTAAATTTCTAAGTTTTCAGAAGGGTACATTTATGCTAATCCTTCCACTGACCTTTTTTCTATTGAATTTTTTAATGCAGACTCAGTTTTCAGTACTTTCAAGAGAAGAAATGTTAAAATAAAAGGGGGATTTGTGTTTGCTATGTGGGCATTTTGCTTTTGCATTAATAGCCTTTCACAAACATTTTTACTATGCCTGAAAAATGTGCATTATTGATGAGTGTACTTCTTACTGTGCAAAAGCCATTAGGAGAGAAATGAAAGGTCTGTGGCAAGAAGTGGAAGCACAGAAAGGAACTGGGTAGATGGTTCTCCTGGAGCAGCAGGGGGTCCCGTAAGCACCCTGCTGAGATAGGAGCAGTTCAGACGCGCTGCCATACAGGTCCCTCTGTCATGACTACACACCTCCTTTGCTGCCTGGAAATCAGATTCTTGTGGAAATGTGATTATAGACACTGAAAATAAGTTGTTGAATGGGTGGCATCATTAATTTAATTAGGGGACAGAACCACTCTAAAATTTGAAGAAGAAGTGATTGGAGCAAGGCCTCGGTTCTTGTCTTGCTGGTTACTGATTCTGCAAATTTTCCTGAACCACAGCTGCGTTAGGTGTGACACAGGGAGTAGGACTATGGGTGGATGTCCTTTCTGAGGTTTTATTTCTGAGCAGGCAGAAAAAAATGGTTGAACATCAATCTAATTCCATCAGGCAAGGAAGGCTCCAGAAACACTGAGTGTCATGCATGGCAACTCGAGTTTCCTCCTTCTTTCTTCCCCATATGGCATCTCTACTTCCCCTACACTTGAGCATTGACCTTTAGGTTTAAGTCATCTCACTGTTAGATGGAGGCCTCTTCTCTTAAAGTCCTTAGTGTGGTATTTCTTTACTCATTCCTAGAATGAGGAATTTTAGACCATTCTTTGATCAAATTCCTGAGCAATGTCTAAAGCAGAAGACCCCTGGTGATCAGAGGTCTATCACGAAAGGCACCAACCTGATGTGAGATTACACAGGCTTCTCATGACTTACAGAGAAAAATGCAAGCTCTTTGCTAGAATGATATTTAAAGTAGCTAACTTAAATGAGTGACTAGTGTGTTCTATCCATTCTGACTTAATTCTCTATCATTAGCTTATATTATAGATATCATCTTCAGGTTACCAATGAGAAAGTTGGGATTGTAAAAGCTTAAGTAACTTTCTCTAGATAACGGGTTCAATCTGGAACTCTTAAATCTGTATTAATCATCTGCTCTTGTATCATGAAACTAAAAGACTTGAAAAAAGAGATTGGTATATAGCTGGAGAGTTACTCTTAAAGTCGTAATTCAAAATGTGCTCTTCCCATAAGCATTCTCCATCTTCACTTTTGCCTATTATTTATCTATTTAGCCATTTATTGCAAAAGTAATCATCATCACCAAAACAAAAGGGCAACCCACTGAATGGAAAAGATATTTGCAAATCATACATCTGACAAGGAGTCAATACCCACAATATGTAAAGAACTCATACAGCTCAACAATGAAGCCTTACTTTAAAATGAGCAAAAGATCTGAATAGACATTTTCCAAAGACATTCATATGGCCAACAGGTACATGAAAAGATGTTCATCATCACTTATTATTAGAAAAATGAGAATCAAAATCACAATGAGATATAACCTCACACCTGTTAGAATGATTATCATCAAAAAGATAAAAATGTGATGATGAGACATGAAGAAAAGAGAACCCTCATACAGTTTTGGTGGAAATGTAAGTTGATGCCATCACTATGAAAAGCAGTATAAAACTATCTCAAAAAATTAAGTCTAGAAATAGCAAATGATTCAACTATTCCACCTGAGGGTTTTAATTAGAAAAAAACCACTAGTACAGAAGTAGATATGCAATCCTATGTTTATTGAAGTGCTATATGGAGACAGTCCAAGAGTCCAACAACAGGTGAGTGGATAAAGATGTGGTACACACACATACTCATACACACATACACACACACACAGGAATATTTTTAACTCTCTCTCTTCTCTCTCTCTCTCTATATGTGTGTATATATGTATATATACATATACAAATACATGTAAATATGTATAAAAATAAAGTTTTGCACTTGAGACAACTTGGAAGGACTCAGTGTGTATTATTCCAAATGAGGTAAGTCAGATAAAGAAATAAAGATGCTGCTGTTTTTACTCATGGGGAATATAAAGGAAAAACCTAACCAAATAAAACAAAACAAAAACACACTGATTAACAGAAAACAGGTTGGTGGCAATCAAAAGGGAAGGGGATGGGGAGGAAATAAATAAAAGACATCAGTTGTACGATGATGTATGAAAACTAGACCTTTAGTGGAGATCACAGATAAATGTGTTCACAGATATAAAATTGCAGTGCCATATACCTGTAGCTTATACAATATTATAAGCCAATGCTACCTACCTCAATAAAAAAGCATTTAAAAATTAATGAACTATCAACTGTATACCAGTTGTCAATATGCACCTCATTATTCCATTTGTGATGCCTCTATACTATTTACAAACAAAGATACCACTGCTCTGGTTGCTCCGTCGCATGCACAGTGGGTCCAGGAGGCTGACAAAGGAGCAGCCTGCTTTACCTGTGCAAGGCGAAGAAGCAGTGTTAGCTGCCCCTGATAAGTAATAAAACTACCTAACCGAAGTGTTTGATCTTGCTATGTCACATGCTACTTGTTTTCAGTATTTTTAACCATTATGTGTGATCATTTTACCTAACTTTCAGTAAAATATATTCAGTAATTGCAGCTAACCCCAACAATATAACTAAAAGGCACCAAGTATATACATTGACTATTTTTCTTAAATGAAAATCAGTTTGATCAAAAGAGTAAGAATTCTATAGTCCAAGAGAGCCTTAGAAATTATAATATAAGAGTATTTCTTCAGTCTTTTCTAATAGTTTAAAAATCTATGCTTATCCAAGAATAATAATTTTCTGTTGTCAGTTTCATCATCAGTTATGCCATCCAGTAATATTGATTAATAACTCCTACAATAGCATAGTTTTATAAACTTTATCTCACTGGAAATTTTCAGAGCACATTAGCTACTGGAATCTTTCTTGCTTTCTACACAAGGAAATCTCTGGTGACTGTAACAATCAATGAGTCAGATCCACAGAAGGGTTATAGATTCAGAATCGTAAGCAAAGTGAATACTTTCCCAGGAAAGTAACTTTGAAAAAGAAGACATAAATTTACATTGACATTTTTCATGATTTTTAGTAGAAAACCATAAAGTGAAGTTGTGAATATCCTGTATTTTCTTCCTCTGTCTCTGGGGTCAGTATCTGCCTTAAAATCCTTTCAGATAAGGCTCTATTGTGGTATTCTAACTGGTGAGTGCATTGACTTACTCTAAGAAGTATTTCTAATCTTCCATTTATATTAAGACTATATAGCTATGATTGCACTTTAAAAAGGGTATAGACCCTGGGGTCAGAACACCCAGGTTTAAATGCTGTCCCCATCAAATATTAGCTATATAATGTAGGCTAAGTTCCTTCACTTCTGCCTGCTTCAATTTCCCCACATATAAAGGGGGGATCCGATTTAACTACCTAAAACAGTTGCCATGAGGATTAAATTAGATTATATAAAGACAACTCATAAAACAACTCCAAGTATCTAGTGCTAAAGGGTGATTTTAAAACTTTCAAAGTTTCATTTCTCAGTCAGTTTTGTTGCCACTTCCAGGAGTAACTCCAAAACCTGACTAAAGAGATAATTTCTCATATTGTTTTTATTCGGAAAACATTTTTTTGCAAAATACATGGCTATTCAAAAATTCCTAATGTTCTTTTCAAATTTATTTTTACATTCTGCCATGGTGCTAATTTGAATAGTATTTTAAATAAATTTAAGTGCCATAGCTTGGCAAATCTAGGCAAGATATCAGAGGGTGTTTTAAAATCACACTTGAGATGTGAATTTCGTTGGAACAGATGAACAGAGACTTGACGACTGCAGACACTCAGATGCTTCCCTGCGATCCCTGCCTTCTGATAGCCAAATCCTTGTGCAATCCCTTTCTTTTGAGCATGAGCTGGACTCTACACAGAAGTGATGGGACCTTGCTTCTTAGATTAGGTGATAAAGACTGTAGCTTCTGTTTTGCTCAATTTTTGTCACTTTCTCAGATCACTTGCTTGCTGGGAAGCCAGCTACCATGTCATGTGGTTTTATGGAAGTCCACATTTTAAGAGACCAAGCAAGGCATACTGAAGACTACATGAGCAAGCTTAGATGTAGAACTTCCCCACAATTTAAACCTTCCAATAGGACAGCAGACCCCAACTATCAGCTTAACTGAACTTCATGAGAAACTAGAACCAGAGGGATACGGTTAACGGCACTTGGAGTTTTGGTTCATAGAACTGTGAGGTCACAAAAGTTTCAAGCTGCTAAATTTGAAGAAAATGTGTTACAGAGCAATAGGAAATAAAATCCTCCAGTAGCATCCTTTCATTCAACTTCTTTCGTTACAAGGTTGAGAAAAACATAATCCCTGACATGCTTGAATAAAACAATGTTATGCTAGGAACTGCTTTTGTTAAATGTGTTGCTTCAAGCCACAGTCTAAGAACTTGTCAAGGCTATTTAGAAAGCGCTTAACAGTGTTCTTAAATCATATGCCCCATTTGAGTAGGAGATAAACCCAGGTTTGTGAAACTGTGGACTAAATCCACTCCACGTCCTTCTTTGTACAACCCCTAAGCTGAGAATTGTTTTCACACTTTTAAAGAACTGTTAAAAAAAAAAAGAAAGAAAACCAAACAAAGAAGAATATGTAACAGACACTGTATTTGGACAGCAAATCCTAAAATATTTACGATCTGTCCGTTTACAGAAAAGTTTATTGACCCCAGGGATAGATCATTGTACTTCCCAAAGGACAGTCAGCCCTCCCAAAGTCACTTGAAAGAATTGCAGACTAGAACGCAGTTGTTCAGCACTCCAGATGGTTGACTTTTAAATGAGCCATCTCTAGTCTGTGCCAAATGTTATGTGTATTCCCCTGAACAAGAGTAAAATAATAATTATCAACCACCCCTAATTATATAAAGTTATCCTGATAGAGAATACTTAAGAGAACAAAAGCACATTACATGACCGTGCATAACTTGAATTTTATTTTCCAATGTCTATTTCAACTAATATTTTTAAAAGTCTAGGATTCCAATAGACTGTATGTGACATAGGACCTCAGTCACTGACACGTATGAATTCTGTGTTCTAGGTGACAGAAACACCCAGGGCTTAGTACATGAGAGCAGTCACCCTGTATAGGACACCAACTTGCAAAGCAAGCTCTAGACAATTGCTACTCAAAGTGTGGTCCACAGACCAGCGCTACTCTATGAGCGCTCTGTAACCAGTCTGTAAGACAGGGACTGAAACAAAGGAAACACGTAGAAATGAGTTAATAAGTAACAAGTGAATTATATGTGCAGAATATAATTATTTTTAATGAAGCTTGCTTTTTCATAACTTTGGGTTTTAATTTCATTTTCCCAGGAATCAATTTTTATCATATTTTATAAAAAGTATTGATTCTACCAAGGATAGGAATTTAAAAAAAATAGTCTATCACAGAGATTGAGAATATTTTAGAAAGCCAATGAAAAGCTGCTAATATCCCCAGGTTAAGTCAAGGTTTTTATGACATAGTTTACTTTTATTAACACTCCAAATATGTTGGTCACCCTACAATCAGTTAAAACTGAAAAGCAAAAGAAATACATGTAAGCCAGCCAAGAATAGATCATAGAACTGCCACACACACAAAAGTTAGATTATCTGCTTCTCCTTTCTACTTGTTCCCAAATATTTTTTTCTATTTAAACACGATCTGCTAAAGCAAGACATCTTTAGTACTATTGTCATCATTATTATTAGAAAATGAAAGCAAGCAGGAATGAAAGCCAGTAGGCAGGCAAAGGCAGGAAGAAAGAGAGAGAAGGAAGAAACATTTTATTTATGTATTTAGTTGTTCATTTTTGGTTTTTCTCCCACTCTGGGTGGCAAACCTAAGTCCTTATGCCACAGACTTAATGCTTGAGCATTAACCTTAAATCACCTTATATAATGACCTTAAATAACCTTAAATCAAAAAGCTCTGAGAATCAGCAAGGTTATAAGTGGTTGGAGATACTGAAAGTTCACAGCACAGGGAACAGGGACGACAGTCTGACACCACCCTTGGGTCCACCTGCATAGGAGACATTGTACCAATCAACACACTCATTCCTGCCAAGTCAAAGCAGCTACAGGAGCCTCCTCATCAGAGCCTCCCAGGAAGCCACTCTGCTCCATCAGAATGGGCACCTGAGCCCTACACTCTTTGCCATCTCTGATAAAATGACAATATCATGGGCATCACGAGGATTACGGCCAAACCCAATTCTCTCAGCCAGTTGTCTGAATCTGAGTGACTCGTCATCCGCTGTCCAGGTCTGTGTGTGTCATCTGTAACTCAGAGGGCTGGATTCAATCAGAGGTGCTTGAATAAGAATTCAATGTGACCTGCAAGTGTGGATGACTGAGCCCCAACTCCTGAGTCCCTTTTTAAACTAATGGCATTTTCGGTATTGCTAACTTTTAAAGCTACCTGAGTGTGAGGCCAGACTTAAAAACTATCCAATTAGAAAAACTCTGGGCCTTCCCAACTGTATTATTTCAGGAGTCTCTGACTATTTGAAGCAGTGATAGAGTCGGTCATGCAGACATAGACTCTATCAATTAAATTGGATTGGTTGGGACTTGAAGAGTGAACTTAATCCCTTGGGTGGTTTGTAACTTGAGCGAATAGAAGGCACAGGGATCTCAAACTATGAAGATATAATTCTATTTTAGGTGCATGTGATCACAACCACTCAAGCTTAATTCCTGTGGTTTTATGACTCCTCAGGATAACTTGAGAGAATTAGTATAACGCCATAAATCACTATCGCAAATTTTACAGGTATTTCATAATTTATAATAGTAGTAACAACTATTGTTAATACTCATCTGCGCTATAATGATCTTAAGCTTTTTTTATTTGAGGATATCAATGCATTTTATAGATTTTAACTCATTAACCTTAATATTTCTGTGGAAAAAGGTATGTCTATAATTATCCCATTTTATAGGTAAAGAAGGTAAAGAAACCATGTCTACCAGTCAACTAAGAGTGTTTGTACATATATATAGACATACATGCACACACACATATATATACACACATACACACTCACACATGCTTAAAAGTCAATCTCTAAATCCTATTCTTTATTAAGCATACTTGCAGTTTCTTTAAAGCAGTAGCAGTACATTTTAAAAATAACTTATAAAATACATGTGCATTTTTAATTATTCAAAACCCATCATTGTATAGTGAAACTGAGCTCTCACCTTTTCCCTTTGAATCCTGTATTAGTACTCTTAAACAGTTTTATTCAATGTATCCTTTCAAAGCTTTTTCCTAAGAATTCACTACAAATCTACATAGGCAAGTAGAGATATATTTAGGTATGAATACCATATTTTAAAATATCAGTGGACTAACACTGACATAATTATTATACATGTCTCTTTTTCCAGAATAAAATGGAATGAACAACTTTCTGAAAAGGTACAACCATGAGGCTAATCTCTACTTTTCTTGTTTATAGGTTTATTCTTATGAAACTAAACATGTGGAGACTTAACTATACCTGCTTCCACACACTAAGGACACAGACATAAGAAAAAGCTCTAGCAGGGTGCTGGCAGAGACTCACAATAAAAGTGACAAATGTTTCAACAAAAACATTTCTGCGGAACCATGATGTTACCATTGGGAAGAGGTGGACTGACTCCAATGTTGGGAAGGTTAGGTACAGGTTTTCTAGAGCAAATTATGTTAGAACTGGGTTTCAGAGAATCCACTGAGTTTTGTAACTGTGAGAAGGTGAAGTGTGCTCCAAGCAGAAGTGTTTTGTGGAAGCAAAGACATGATGGTGATATCTGTTATGTGTGCATGGGATTAGGAAAAGACATTTGTGAACAAATTCTGGGGTTCCTCAGACAGCCCAAGGATTGTGGTCATTTTCCTGCATACAGTTTGTATTCATGGTTTATATTTATTTGTGCCCTCTCCTTTTAATATGAACAATCATTGCAAGCAAACATTCTATTTTAATGCCCTCCTCTTTAGAATATATTTTAAAACTCTGAGAAATCAATGGAAAAGGCATGCCCTGGATTTCTATGCTTTTGTAAGCAAGGATCTCATTGTATTTCACTCATCACTTGCCAATTTACTAGACTGAGAGATGAGAGGAGCCTGTCGAGATCTGTGGAATTTTAGATGAAAAAGACCCTGTAGGTCAACTTCAGAAGCTTTGGATCTACCTTCCACTAGACAAAGTCTCTCATCCCATGGTGTTATGTAACATTTACTCAGCCTGTTCTGTGGGTCACAAGCCTGTTAAGTGCGCCATTAACAAAAAGACATCTCATGGCCAAGAATAAGTCCAGACAACACTATCTTCTGCAGCTCTGTCTCAGAGTCACAAAAATTTTAAATATCATGAAGGCTAAGATGTTTCCCTCTGTTTAATGGTGCTTCTCAAATTGCATTCCCATCAGAATCACCTGGAGGGTGTATTAAATCACCCTCATGTCCCAGCATTTCTGATTCAGTATGTCTGGACTAGGCACATAGAATTGACACGACTTGTTGCCAAGTGCTGTCACCATGCAGTTGATCTGGAGACTACACTCTGAAAACCACTGTTTCAGTCTCTCACTCCCTGGCAAGCTCTCTTCCCTGCATTCATTTGCTTTTGCAAGAATTTAATGTAACTTGAAAAATTACACCTTGAGTCCTACCAGAAGTTAGATATTTCCTCTGCTCATTCATCTCTAGCTATTTAATTCATCTCTAGTTGTTTAATTACCTTGACTACAAATGTTCTACACCAAGCATTAATGTGAACTCTGTCATTATGTAGCTTTAAGCTTTGAGTAAATAGGAAGATTGATGTTCTTCTCTATAAAAGGGGTAGTATGTTGAACCCAGGAGTTTACCAAATAGTAAAATTACACCCATGTTTAAAAAAACCTGAGAGTTTTTACCTTAAAAGTTAATGATACCGATAGAAAAATCAAAACAAGATCTTTTCCTATTGCAAAATTGATTCGTTTCTAGTATAAATGGAGTCTAAAAATATACAGCAAGAGAAGGCAGAATCAGATATAGAATTCAATATAGAATTCAGACCTATTCATTCCCCGTACATAGTTCCCCCAGGTACACTACTCCACAACAATAACAATAGTAGATAAATACTCAAATGGGCTTTGAAAAGCCTAATATAGAACCTGACAAGAAATAAAGTGATCCATCCACTCCTCTAGGTATCTATTTCAATGATTCCATTAGTAATAGAATTTCTCTTCTAGATGCATAATTGATAACAAAATAAAAATAAAAATAGATCTTTAATCCAAGTATCAGAGTACAATAAACACTACGGTACTGCGATCATTCCTGCAGAACTCAGGAATGTGACTTCATTACACTAAATTTCAAATTCCCTTAAAGCTCATTGAGGAGTCTTCCAAGGAAGTTTAATCTGAAAGTCCTCTTTGCATTTGTAGGGTCGATTACTTTTCTGTAAGTGTGGGTCTCCTTCATTTCCTTAAAAGCAAATGAAATAAAAATGTCCATTCCAAGAATGGTAACAAGACAAGAAAAGGCATGTTCTGATATTGAGAACAGGGCATTTAAAGAAGTCGTGTAATAGGTACGCCATTGTGGAAAGGCAGTTAGGTTGATCATCTCTGAAGAATGCAGGCCACATACCCCTGGGTTCAAGTCTCAGGTCCAGGGGGAAACAATCGGTGTGAACAACTAAATAAAAATAATATGCTGCTTCCTTCTCTCTCTTCCTGCCTACCTACTTGCCTTCATTCCTGCCTGCACCTTTCCTTTAAAAACAAAACAAAAACAAACAAAAAAAGGAAGTCATCAAATAGTTTAAATAGAGACAGAGGAAATGACTTCACAGTGACGTGGCTTGCCTTCTTCTAAAAATGGGAACTTTAATAGTATGAAGATGGAGATAGTTTACCTGAGGTAAAAGCCTGTGTGAATATTAATGTTGTTTTATTTTTTTACAGGCTAACCAAGGAAATACAATTCTGTACTTCATTTCAATGAGCATTAAATAAATACCCACTGTGAACTTGGCACTAATTTAGTCACTGGGGATATAAAGATGAGGAAATCATTGACTCCATCCATAAGTGATTGAAAGAAGTCATATTGCAATGACTCTATATGAAGTTATTTCTGTTTCATTCTTAATCTTACATTGCCAAAATTCAGCATGGATTCCTGTAAACACATTCAGACAGACTATCTGTTAGACTCAAGTCCACATACACATATTAACAATTGGGCACAGGGTTTGGGGTAAGGGTGGTACAAGAAGGACATGAGGAACAAGGAATTGCACCTGCCCTCAGATTTTTGATCCAGTTTCTTAGAAAAAATGGCAGAAGGAAAAACAAAAGAGAGTGTGACAAATACTCTGTCAAAGAAAGAATTGTGTGACTAAGATGCATATTTCATCAATACAAAAAGTTTATGTCTTTCTAACATCTGAATTTGGGGCCTGAGTTTACCAAACGCCATGGGTTTAAGCCTGAGGAAGCTGCAAGTCATGTTCTATGAGCATGTCACCTTCAGAAATAGGCCCAGAATTTCCTTGATTATTTTTTATTTAAAAATAACTGCTACCTGATGATCAAAACTGTCCTTTTTATTGACTTTGTTTCATAAATATTAGCATAACAATAGCACCGTAGTAAAAGAATGTTATATGACAAAGATAAAAGAAAAATTAATGGTCTAAAGTTCTAGGCCCAGCATATTTTAACTAAGATATTTATTCTGTTCCCCATGTTGGGGCATTAATAGGTCTCAAATGGTAAATACTGACAAAAGCTTTGAAATTAGGAAAAGAGATGAGATTGTTCAAATCACATTAGACCAAAAGATTATGAGTAGTCAAAGCACATGACCATTTCCTCCTCTATGTCCCTACTTCCCTCTGACCTTTACTCCAAGTGCCCCATGTGACATTTAATATTTGACAGTTTGTCACAATTCTAGGATGTGGTGGTAGTTTTATTATTTTGGATCCAGAGACTATTAGAGGCATTACTCTTAACTAATATTTGTTGAGCATCTAGGTCTGCAGAACATGAACAAGTTTTAGGCTGTAGGAGAGAAAGATCATTGAACTGCCTTGCATGCTTTCTTAATAGCATATTGGAGACACAGATGTCTCCTACGATGCTATGCAAGAGTTAAACTACCCATAAATGTGGAAGGAAGCAAAGACAAGAGAAAGATAAAATTCATTATGTAACTTCTAAATGCATAGAAAATAAGACTAACATTTTAAATTTCTTTGTGTGTGAGATTATGTGCAATGTTTCCTATGGTTTTAAATATTTTTCTTAAATTTCCAACTTTTTAAATTTAGGCATGTCTTAGTTTTACAATAACTTTCTTTGTGAGTTGCAAGGTTAACAATAAATGTCCCCTTTTCTTTTGACTGCTAAAGAGATTAGAGGGAAATTTATGCAAACTAGGGCAATTACTTAGGTTATTGTTTGATTGAGTTGTTAGGAGAGGCATGTCAGTAATCTGAATGAAATGGAAATATGCTGATTAATACACTAAGTCTCTCTGCAAAAAAAGAAAAGAATGCCAATTCATTGTATTTGTATTCACAATTATTATGTCAGTGAAACTAGTAATAGACAATAATTTCATATTTCTTCCTTAGAATATAGATTAACCTTTTTTCCATTTGCAAAGGATTTTATAAAGGGAAATTCTACTTTTAAATACAAAATGAATAGCATTTGCAAGTAAAATCACAAAAGCTCCCGGGGCTTATATTTTTTAATGTTGGAAATATTTGTTAAAAGTTTTATTTCCCGTTTTTTTTTTTTATATTTAATGAATACGCCTTGCCTCCAGAGTCCCTGATTTTATATACTCTCCAGAAGCTCTTCACAGAGTATCATAAGCAAATCTATTTTTCAAATGCACAGAACATATTAGTAATAATTAGTGTTTCATGGATCCTTTTTGCATGTATGCCTCAAACCTCTAATCAGGCTTTTATTTAACTAATCTAGTAAGCCAAAGTGTGATACAATCACAAAGCTTTTCAATATTATTAAAGAAAGGTGGTTTTATTTAAAGAGTTCACTGACCTGACTTGTGATTCCACAGATTTAGGAATTCCTTCTGTCCCTGAGTGCTAGGTAACAGGCTACTTTTATTCACGCACTGTGGGAAACTTAAAGCTTAAAAGGGAAAAGGGAATGGACTTTGCTTGCAAGAAGCTTAAAGTCTAATTGAAAAAAACAAGATATGAAAACACATACATTTAAAATACGAGAGAAGGTGATGCAGACAAGAAAAGCAGATAAAGTGTCATGGAAATAAGAGAAGGGAATAAGAGATAATGTGTCATGCGAGCTAGAATTGGAAGTGTAAGCTACAGATATGTGAAGATTACAGCATTACGGCTCTGAGCTCTTATCTCTATCACATTAAAATATAACTATTGATGTACATGACTATCCATATTCCACTAGACAAAGAACTTTGAAATCCAGAACTATGTCCACCAACTCTCATAGCCTCAACTTCTAAGACAGTGACCTGAGCATAGCGTGGAAGATATTTGCTGAATGTTGAATGATTGAGTTGGAAAAAAGTCCAACCACGCAAATCATGGAATCTTTGGGGAGGGACAAGGGTGATGTATCAAGTGGTGATGAGTTCATTTTGCAGCACAAGAGCAATACAAAAAAGGAATGGAGAAGTGGTGAGAGACCAACAGAGGAGTGTCCGTTGACGTGTGTTGGGATCTGGAATCAGATCTGAAGTATCGAGTATGCAAATGGGGGACTGGTGGATACATGGGAATAGGGAAGGGCATTACAGAGATATGGGAAAGATTTGGTGGCAGAAACATGCTAGGATATCATTATTGTCTACTGTCTTAGCTCATTTGGGCTGTTATAACAAAATGACTAAACCACAAACATTTGGGCTGTTAAACAAAATGACTAAACCACAAACATTTCTCAGAGTATTGGAGACTGGGAAGTCCTAAGCCAACGCACTGGCCAATGTGCTATCTGTGAGGGCCTGCTTCCCAATGCTTCCCAATTTATAGACTGCTAGCTTCTTGCCACATCCCCACGTAGTGAAAGATCCAAAAGAGTTATCTGGGTCCTCTTTGATAAGGGCACTAGTCAGCCCCTAAGGTCTCCGCTCTAATACTATCAATTTAGAGTTAGGATTATGAAGTTTGAGGGGACAGAAACATAAAGTCCATAACACCTAGTCAGAGATTATGCTGGTCTACAATAAGGTATAAGTAGTGGGAAGGATGGTATTTTGAGAAGATCTATCAACAGAACATGGTAACACAGTGAATTTAAGGTTGACAGAGGAAAAGAAATGAATAACTGAAGGTTTGTCCTAGCATCTAAGGAACAGAATTCCCTTTATTAACCACATCAGGAAGAACAGGAAATGTTCCCCTACCTATTTGGGTTCTTCTGAGACTGATCGAGCAATCAAATTAACATCAGAAGATTAATAGGAGAAAAAAACAAAATCACATATGTTTGGGAATCTACAGAGACATGTGAATTTCAAGGTCAATTGGAAAAAAACATGGATATATTTATATATCTTAAGTTAAGGAATTGGATAGAGGTCTGGGGCTTTAAGAGAGGAGAGGGACTCTTATGACAAGGAGAGGGTGGCAAATAAGATGAAGACCAAGTGCTCATAAGTAGATGTATGCTCACTGTGTAGATAGATTTTTCCAACAGAAGATTCATTTCTGGTAAAAAACTAACTCTAGGTAATACCCCAATTTTTATTCTTCTAGGTAGTTAAGGAAGTGATAAAAGTCTCTTATGAAACTGCTGGGCCTCGATTGACTTCAGTTTGAAATAACCCACATGCCAAAGAGATACATCTTGAGAAGGCCTGTTCTAAATATCTTAGAGATGCCTATCCTTCAATCGTCAGTAGCATACATGTATGAGAAGATTCTTTTACTGTGCTGGGTATAGAATGCCCATTGACAAAGTCAGCAAATGACGCAACAAGTGATTAAATTCAGAACTTTTTTCAGCTGAGTGCTATTTCTAGGACATAAATTTGCTTATTCTGAAACAATGAATCATTGGCTCCAGTTTAAAAATCTGCTATTGAAATGTAGGTCCACTGCACCTTTAAATAAATACTAGATTAATATGGCCTGAATTGTACCCCACCCCTCCTCAATTCATCTGTTGAATCCTTAATCCCCAATGTGACTGTATGTGGATTTTTAGGAGATTATTAAGGTTAATTCTATCATAATTGTAGAATTCTAATCTGATAGGATTAATGGCCTTATAAGAAGAAGATGAGCTCTCTCCCTCCCTCCTTCCCCACCTTCTCTCCCTTCCTCTCCCCTGCCGCATCTCCATCCCCTTGTCCAGGAACCAAGGAAAGTCTATGTAAGAACATAGCAAGAAAGACACATCTGTAAGCCAGGAAGAGAAACCTCACTAGAAACTGACTGTCCCAGCACCTTGATCTCAGACCTCAACCTCCAGAACTGTGAGAGAATCAAATTCTATATTTTAAGCCACACAGCCTATAGTATTTTGTGATGGAAACCCAATTAAGGCATACCTGTTTCTAAATAGGAAAATAAGGTCTTTAACAAATTATCGCTCCAACCCAAACCCTGCTTTCACTCTCAAGTAGCAAATGTGCTTTGCATGTTCATTATTGTTTTCAATCGGAATGAACGTAATTCTCTCCACTCTCCACTGGCTGTATGCTCCTTGGGGCGAAGCCTGCGTTTTGTCCACTTTGTGTGACTGGCACACAGAAAACACTCAAACTTTTTTTTTCTTAGTTAATGTGTATTGTGCACCTCCCTGTCTGGGTGGTAAGGCATTATTAACTCTTAGCCTGAGAAGAGGCCTCTCTTCCTCAGAAATGCACATGACACCAACCTGGGAAATCCCAACATGTGAATTTTTTTTTTGCCCTAAACACCTGTAGGTCTTTTTCTCATTAAAAACACTTCTTGCAGTCAAGCAGAAACACTTAAGGAATAGAGGAATAGCAGTGGTTTTATGTAATTCATCAACAAATGTGGAAAATCTTCATTTTACAGGACTGCTTTTAACCTAATCACACACACAGCGAGCATTGAGTATGCGAATCACCCAAATGACAAGACATGTTGAACAACTCCGCTGAACAAAGGAGAACATTTTATCTTTCTTTGTATGTATCAGAGGAGAAGTGACTTGTGGTATAAATGATCTAATATGATACTGGGCAACAAACTAACCCTTCTTTACGGTGTAACAGCACAATTTTATTCTATGTGGTTTTCATTTGTAAGACAGTATGATTGACTAATACATGTTACTATAATCACCATGTACTGCACGACACATGAATTCAACCCCCAGAGCACCACCCAGCGGTTAATCCCCACTGCTGACTTGACTTCTGTTCATCTCATCTTAACTCTTCAGATTTGCCCTAATGATCAAACCACGGCAATTTCGGTTTTCTTCTCATTAGGCAGAAAAAGCATTCTCAGGTGACAAAAAAAAAATCTTACGGAAATAAGAAGATAGTGTAGAGAGTATGTGGACATAGGACTTTACTAAAAGAACTAATGTGACAGCCTTTGAAGCTAATTTTTGCAAGAAAAATTCTCAATTCACAGCAACGACATCTCAGAATATCAGACAGAATCACAGCCATCAAGCCTTGTCTGCTCTGAGGCTTGCGTATCAAGGCTCAGTCCCTTCCAGTGGTATTCATGAAGAGACCCGGGTCACCGCCCTGTGCTGGGAACTAACGGGCCATTACTGACTCGTTGTCTATTCATTTTAGATTGTTTCTATGGAGGATTTATAGAAACAATACCAAGGTGGCACCAAGGTGGCTATCAATGCTGTTTACAGACAATTTAGAGGAATAAACCTGCAGAGAGGCCTGGGCAGCCTTCCCTCGTGGTCCTGGGGTGCAGCGTTCTAATCCTATTGTGACGTGATTGTTTCCCCGTAAACTGCTCCACAGAGGCCTGTAATTGGCGTACAGGTTCAAATTAGATTGCTGTGTGTTTAGGAAAGCCGGGGTCATTTCACATCAGCACCTCTCATTAAGAAGCGGGTGGTGAAGTTCTCCATCACCGACTATCTAATGTACACATTATCTTTTATTATAAAGAAAGTACTCAGTGTATAGACACCCTGATGCACATTACCCACCTTGTCTTTCATCACCACGAGGAGCAGGGGCATGAGAAAATGCAAAACACACTTCTGAGAATGGCAATTAAATATTTACCAGCAATGGATCATGGAATACCAGCTTTAGGAGATAAAATGGGGAGACAGGAGAGAAATTAATGGATGAAAAAGTGTCCAACAATTAGTTCTGCTATCTTCAAATAAGATCATGACATGATGATGACCTTTCTCTGGAAGCTAACTAAGTCTATTGTCCCTAGATTTTCAACTGTGGTGATCTCAAGTGAGGTCTCAGGAGAAATTCCTTCTCCCTAAACCCCTGGCTTCTTTTCAAATCATCAAATAAGTCTTCAGAGCATTGACAGCAAAATGTGTTTATTAAAGGTGCAGGTGCAGGGTTACTCTTTGGGTATTTCAAACATGGGACAATCCAGCAGAAAGAAAAATAGAAATTTCAAAACCTACTGTCATAAACAAACATTGTTCAGCTCTTGGCTTCAGCCTTTCTGAGACTCATGGTGGAAAAAATGATAAAGTTAAAGGTGCACGCTGATGGTGTATCAGCCTGTTCTGTCTCTAGCCAAGTGCAGTCCACATACAACCTAAGGGCCCACGTTTGGGTTGTGGAGCTGGAGAAGGTGGGGAGGAGCAAACTGAAGGTACAAATAAAATAAAAACTAAATGAATAAAACGTTTCTTTCTCCTCTCTCTTCCTGCCTGCCTTCCTACTTACCTTCATAGCTGTCACTTTCCATATATGTATGTATACTTAAAGCAGATTAAAATGAGGAGAAACTGATATGATCCCCAATTAGTCAGAACACGGAACAAAATAATAGACGTGAATTATGATTATGGAGGGACAAGGAATGTGAGAGACTGGAAGAATTAATAAGCAAAATGTATACTGTGGATAAATTAAAAATTCAGAGGGGGAAGTTAGGGGACAAAAGACAGTAAGAGAGAAAGTGGCGGGGGGGGAGTACAAGGATGAGAAGCTAACAATAGAAACTGATTTGACATCAGATGGGCAAAAATTGTGAAAGAATGTGGACTGACCATAAACCTGATGTTAAGGAAGAAATCAACTAGCACACACAGCGACACGCTCATACTCTCACATTAACTCAATAATTTCTCCGACATCCAGCATACAGCTCTTGACCATCAACCACAGACAGATGAATCGGCTCCTGACAGAGATATGTTAGATCCTCACCCCAACTTCCTTAGAATGTGACTTCATTTGAAGATAGATCTTCATGGAGATGGCATCAAGATAAAATGAGGTCACTAAAGTGAACTCTAAAATCAAATGATCCTTATACAAAGGGCAAATTTGGACACGGATATGCACAGAAAGGAGGCAACATAAAGAGATACAGGAAGACGTGGCCACCTGTATCAAGAAAAACCTAGTACATGATCTTCCATAAAACTCCTCCAAAGGAGTCAACCTACTGACATCTTGATTTTGGACTTCCAGCCTTCACAACTATAAGACATCTTCTGTGTGTTAGCCACCCAGTTTGTGAAGGAATCCTTGACTAAAGAATACAGTTCCATTATTAGGAATTCTGACTCACAGTTGATAGACACTTCAGCACTCATCTCCCAACCTTTCATATTCCTCAGAAGTGCCTTCAAGAGAGTCCTTAAGATGAAACTCAGGGCCGGAGATGTCTTGCTTTCACATGGCAGCCTGTGAATTCCCCTCTCTTTTCTTGCTGTGTACATCCAGCAGGAATGGCAAATACTTCTGACTTGTTGACTTCAAGACTTACGATGTACAAGAACTCTTGGGCTGCAAGAACATACCCTAACCCCTAACACCGACATCCAGGGACACAGTGCATGGCCTCACCCACAGCAGCTATGACCGCCCACTCAAGAGTTCTCTTCATAGATGTGCTGTTTCAAGAGTTTCAGTAGATCTTTCAATTGCTTTCTTTCCCACAAACTAGCCTAAGAGCTGAAACATCTGTGCCATTACCCCCACAGGAAGTTGAACACACCAAGTGATAGATTGTTGGTCTGGCCAATCTAGGATTCTCATGGGCTATTGCTGTGTACTCTGAGTCCCTGGAAAGAATTCACTCTTATCCCAGCACAGCCACCTCCTTAAAATATATTTCCACCCTGATTTCTGAAAAGAGTCTAAAAGGTGCACTTCTTGGTTTGACAGTGACCTTAGTGACAACTGCCAATGAGAACACTGTAGTCTAATGTACAGAGACGTTGATCATGTCATGCCCTTCTTAACCTTTGTACTTGAGAGGCATGGCAGTTTGACCAAAAAAAGCATAAATAAGATGTGTGACCTTGAGACTATGCACTTCATCATCCAGAAGCTGAAGAGGGAATATACTAGAAAATCTCTGGATCCCTTATTTGGTAATTATATTACTGGTCCTTTGAGGGGTTCCTAAATCCTCCACATTCCAATGGCTTGGAGCCATTCCCAGAGTGATACTTTATCGGTCCTGTCTGGCTTCATCAACATTTTCTCCAAGGTGAATGCTTTATAGTAAGTGCTCATATAACCCCCTCTGAGTCTCTTTTACAAGTAAAGAGAATGAACACTCTATACCTCATATGAAATCCTAGCACATCAGTGGTTTAAGCGGATTCCCTTCCCCACCAGAAAACTCTGTTACGTAATGTAACTATTAGGCTAGGCAGCACTCCATCTGATGATAAATGATAGGTCACAGAAAGTTCATGCCCAATAACAGAAGTCTCACATCAGTATTATCCAGGAGCGCGCACACACACGCACGCGCGCACACACACACACACACACACACACAGATGAAAGTGTCATCCACAGCCAGCTTTGGTCCTGATCATTATTATGAGCTTAGTAATAGTTGCTGCCGCCTCTCACTTTCTGCTGATTTAGTGAAGAGCAACTAATAACAATAAGGGATCAAATGTACCAACCAAATGATACTCCTCACCTAGATACATAATGCAATTTCTAATGAGTGAATAAATGCTGCGCAGCACACAGATGTGTGCTTAACCCAAGAAAATTAAACTTCCTTGGTAACAAAGAAGTCATCTATTATAATTTTTGCTTTCTTTCTACTAAATCACAGACCTCACATTAGCTGCCTTTGAAACCCTGCAACACAGAAGGATGAGTTCAAGAATTCCCCTCTGGCTGCACTTTGAATCCTCTTAAAACCTAATTCAAAGTATTGTCACTCTTTTGTAGACACAAGTCTGTAAATTCATTCTCCAGATAGAAGTTTTGAAACAAAACATGGGGACTTCTGAGACGTGAAGGGCTCCTTAGTAATTAAGACAGAATAAAGATTCCCACGCCGGCTCTCTATTACTGATCTGTAAAACAGTTCGATACTTTGCTTCACTGGGCGGCAGCCCATTCAGGCTGTCTAGCTGAAAACTGCTGTATTATTATTCTTTGATGTCTACCATTTAGTAGCACAAAGCTGGTCTCTGAGCACTTACTCTTTATAAAAAAAACTCCAAATGTTTGGCCTTTGGGCTGTAAATATTGTGTCACCATTGATTTTTAACATATAAAGTGTATTTTCCTGAATGTCAAGTATTTTCAAAGTGCAGGGTCTCCCAAGAGCACCAAACCAAGTAGAAGGAATTAAAGATGGTTTAAAAGCTGGAGCTACATGCAAGCAGGGAAGAAAGACAAGGAAAGAAAGAAACCAAAAGGAGAAATAAATGAGGGCACTATTCTGAGGTCTGTGCTCACTTTCACGGTTTCGGTTCAAATTCTTTGTGACAATGTAAACTCATTGTCACTAAGACATATTAGTATCAATATTATTAGCTCCATACTTTTATAATAGCAACTGTTCTCAAAAATTGCGGCCTACAGCACTATGGTCAAATCTCCTCGTAAGAAATTTTGTCTCTTTCATTTGACAGGCTCTCTGAATATGCTTCACAGAGCAAAAAGATGCCAAAAAAGTACTGTTCCATGAATAAATTCTATCAAATCCTCTGCTTCCCAAACATTAAAATGATCATGCAATGCAGTGACTATCAAATATCCTGCTAGAACTCTCACTCAAAGGAGGCAATAATTCTGAGTTGTTTACATATTAAAAAGCCTGCCACATTTCATCTTCATGTCTTAGCATGGTGTCGAATACAATCAGATTTAGCAAATCAAATGACACTGCTGGTTTTTGTAACTAAGAAGAAATGTCCTGAGCTGTGTCCCAGACCCACACAGATCACCTTGCTCTTTCTTTTTCATCCTCCTGTGCCAAGACATAATCAGATCGTCAAGTTCAGTTTCTGACCTCCTAGATGCAAGCCGAGATGTGCCTTGGGATTTGGATGAGCTAAGGGAGCTATTCTCTTTCCCTCAGTCAATCAGAGAGATGCAATGAAAGTTAGGGGAAATCTCCTTATACAAAGAGCACTCCCAATTTGCTTTCACTTGTGTGTAAGCCTAAAAGAAATAAAGGTTTCCTTTCTAAGAAAAGGAGTGAGAAACATCATCAAACTTGCAAATCTATTGCTTTATAAAACTTGATATAATGTATATGTAGGTGGAAATGCAAACCATGATTCAATTCAAAAGACTTTACAACATACAGTCTGTAACTTAACAATCCAAAGAAACAACACCACCAAACCAGAGCATGAAAAAAGTCTGGGAATAGGTTTTTAAGAAGCAAATGTGCGTGCTCACTGATTTAAAAGGATGGGGAATCAATGCTAAAGTGGTTCCTGTCAACTTCATGTATATTACTCTTTTCTTCTGAAAGCTGTGCTGGCTGGCTTGGGAGATGTAGAGTCACCATTTGTGATTCTGATAACCCATCTAACCCCTGGCCCTCTCTGATCCTCATCCTCCATCTCCTGTAATTGCTGGTGACCATCAACAACTAACTGGGAAAATGCACTGACATCTATCCTTCAGCAATTATCTAGCAATATTCACATTATTTAATCATACTCCCTCTCTGCTACATCCAAGCAGTTTCCCTAACGATTATTTTAGTTCAGCTAATAAAAAGCAAGTTGACTCTTTTTAATACCACTTAAAAGGGACTTCTGATTCTGTTCCATGTAAATCACTCAGTATTAATTGAGAGCCCCTCAGAACCTCAGCAAAATGTCAAGGCTTGTCACCAGAGGAAAAGCAAAAGGAAGGGAGCCTTTTCCAAGAAACAGGGAAATCTCTGCCACAAAGTCACAGTATAACCTTTGGCCCATCATCTCTGTGGCCCTCTATTTTTAAAATTAAGATAACTAGCCTGGATTGACTTTAAGGTATCTCAAGTATTTCAAATATATTCTGTCTTCTGAGCTTTTATTGTGTGCTATTTATTATACTCTAAGTGTGTGAGTGAGTGATAGGGGCTGAAGGAAATGAAGGATAAAACGGGAGGATAAAAATGATAAATAAGGCATGTTTACTCATTGACTTCAAAAGAGAAACATGGGACTGTAAGTATGACATTCTTAAGAAAGAGGACATATGCTCTATTATATGCATTTTATTCAGAAAGCTATTTGCATATCCCATTAGTCTGAAACACCATTATTCTTGCAGAAACATATTCCTAAAGTTTATGGTTTTTATTCATTGTTATTCTTTCACAAATTTTAGAACATTTCAGCATCTTATTCTTAGTTAGAATAAGAAAAGTTTTTCTCTCTTAATGAAGATAAAAACAAATTATAAACCAAAATTCTATACGATGTACTTGTAGAGAACAACAGATTAATTGAACAACTCACGAAGAGATTTTGGCTGTTGTTTTGTTTTGTTTTGTGAGAGATGAAGCACTTTATTTTTTCTATTTAGTTGTTCACATCGGTTGTTCCCCTAGCCCCGGGCCTTGAATCTGGGACCCTGGGATGGGTGTTGGACTGCTCCCAGGGTAAACAGCTAGGCCACCAGAGTGCTCCCAAAGAGTTTTAACTGGAGGAACTTCAAGGGCTTTCTTCCATTCTTGCTGAGAAAGTAAATGCTAATAAATATGTCATCACAATGTTAACTGTGAAAATAATTACAGGCTGAGGTTAACCAAGAAATCATAATAAAGTGTCATTGTATTGATGTAATTTTATTTTATCATGAAATTATTCTCCCAATACATTAAGCACTAAGAATCCCCACCTCTCCAGACTGGGCATCTTAAAATTCAGTTCCCTTTGAGGAATATGCAGTCATTTAGATCAACACTTTCAACTGATATTCCATTGACTTTCTAGCTCTGATTTCTTGACTACATTTGATTATTTGAAAATATATTTGGTAGACAGTTTAAGAAAAACATATTCCTTTCACATAATTATATTAGATAAACTTCACACACGTTGATGACCTAGACTGACCTAATTTCACTCTTAATATTAAAAGCTAATTTGTTCCTTTGTTGATTGATCCCTAACTTGGTGCCAGGCATTTTCCAAGGAACGATGGTTACATAACCAACCAGCACAGAAAGAATTCCTTGCCTTCTGGCAACTTACATTCCAGGGTTGGGAAGGCAGCCAAAACACATAATAAACACCCACATTGACAAGTTGTTTAAAATATGGCAGCACACATGTTGGACTATTTTCCCTACATACTGGTTCAGTCTGGGTGATGAATAATGCATCCTGCTTCCACAAAAGCATTCAGATCCCGATATAATTAGACTCATTTCTGAGGTCTTCCTCTACTTCGTGCATCAAACACAGGCCCTTCAGGCAGCTGTGCTTGGGTCTATCGACATGGGATGTTAAAGAAATGAGGGTAGTCATGCTAACACGGCCCTCACTCCCTTACAGATGTAGGATGACAGAGATTGCCCAAGGCGCTCTAATTACAAAGTATTTAGTAGTCAGGCTCTTGCACACACCTGCCAGAAACGTGAGAGGAGAGATGCTGCCCCTGGAAGCCGAGTTCTAAAGATGCTGGTGGCGCATAAAACCACAGGCCTTCCAAGTTCAGTTGGGAGTCCCTGGAATTCTCTCCTTGGAGGGGCAGGTACAAGCTCATCCCTCAGTCTTTCACTCCACGAGGAGCAGTCATGGGCCTTAAATTTCTGAGTGTGCTTCTGCCCCCTTTAGACATAGAGATGTGCTGTATCAAGCCAGATGACTCCTCTTCTCACCTGGACATATATCTGAAGGGTTTCCTGATAAGGCCTGCAGGCTGATTCCAAAAAAGATAGCATCTGATGGAAAGTTAGTCACCCCTATCCAATTACTGCAAATATATGACTTTGCAAAATAAAAAACAGGTATATGGTTAAATGGTGCCTCGATTTTATTGCTGAGCACAGTAAACTGAAATATTCAAGTAAAAATGCCAATGTTATAGTGATACCATTTTTACTGAAAGAAAAAAATTAATATTTTTTCTAGAAAGATAAAATATGTTTTAATCTACGTGTCTGCTGCTGTTACTTCTATTTTTGCAGATCTAGTTCTCCTTTAACTAACACTTTCAATGTGTAGTATGACACTGTTGTATAAATACTCTCTCATAAAAATCCTAGAAAACAGAAAGAAATCCTGAAAATCAATCTGATTCCAGACTGTCAGAAGCAAACTTAGAAAACAAAGTCACATCCATTTGCTTATTGCATACACCTGCTGTGTTAATCTGATAATAATAGGAACTATAAATAATTAACTGCTACCTCATATCCCACTTTGTAGGTGGAAATCAGGAATCTCATTTTGCCCATGATCAAGTTAATAAAGTAGAATCATACGAAAACTAAAAATCATTTTGTTTCCCTACAATTTAGAGAGGGCAAATTCCCAAATGGCTTCTATTAAAATCCTAATTATTTATTGAATTTTTACCCATTTGTCTGTATAGATCTTATTTGTCATATTATCTGTAAAATATTACTGTGCAAATATTTCAACTTAAAAAATTAAGGACCAAAGAGCATCTGAAATACTATCAAGTCCATCATCCTCCCTTATAGCAATATCTCTCTTCAAATATCCCAGACACATTTCATTTATATTAATCCCATTTTTTAAAGCTGGTACACTCAATTCAGCATTGAAAAATTGCACGATTGGAAAATATACATTGTATTGAACTCCAATCCATATTACTATAATTTTCACTCAATTTCTTCTGCCTGTGCTTCGCTTAGACAGAGAATGGCAACTATCGCCACAATGTTATCACCTCTTATATAAATTCTACTATCAAACCACAACCTGGATCCTCTTTTCTTTCCAGTGTAAATGTCCAATATTAACCCAACAGCTCTATTTTGTTGTCTTAAAATCCTTCAAACCACTCTAGATTTACCAGTAATGTTTCTATCCCTACAATCTTGTGTCCACCTGAAACTCCACTTCTAACTTCCCAGATGTTACGATCTAAACTGTCAGCATTTGAGTCCAGAAGCACAACCTCACAACGAAGTTGGTTTCCCTCTGCAAATGTCTGCATTTTTCTGCTACTGACCTGTAAAGCCATTTGTGGCACCATGGACAGCACCCTGACGGGGACTTGTCAGAGGGAAGGTCCATTCTTACCTTTTGTCAGAGAATGTTCTGGGTTTCAGAATTTAGTGTGAGAATCACTAGGGAAGATATTAAGAGTGCAGATTCATTCCATTGTGCCATCCTCCACCCCCAAAATTCTGAAAATAGAGATTTGGGTCAGAACTCAGAATCTGCATTTTTAACAAGCTCCTCTCCACAGCATCCCCTCACCTCCCAAATCTCCAATGACCTGGAATCACTTCCTCTGGGAGTTCATTTGAAAAGGGGTTTACTCTACCTGCCATTATCCTTTGCTTCCGGGTTTCTCCCTTGGGAAAAAGAGGTGTAAGTCCATACTCCACCAGAAGAGTCAGTGTCAACCAGCCAGAATCTCAAGGTGGAGATGGGTTCTGATCTTCCTTTATAAGGGGCCTTGATACCACTGAGTGGCACAAATAGTAACTACTTCTGTATATTAATTCAAATAAGTTATTAACTTCAAAACACTACTCATTCAATATTATTGAATATTTATCAAATTATTGAACAGATGAATGAATTAATGAAAAATCACTGAGAGTTTTGTTTCTAAGGACAAGAGATTGATAATATATATATACATTAAGTCATTTGACTCATTCATTTATAAAATATTTACTGAGCATTTACTATATACCAAACAGCCAACTAAGAATTAAAAATGTAGTGATACATTCATTCAAACACGCACATGAAGAGGATGCCTACTATATGCTGAGAGTTTTTCAAAGCACCAGAGATTCATCCGTGAACAACCTTACCAAAGTTGCCTGATCTCACGGGGCTCAGATTCTAGAGTATATATTGTGGGTACACAGCAAGAAATCTTGAACAAAGTGAGTTGAAATATGTAAAATTAAATTAGTGTGACAAGCCATGGAGAAATAAAATAGAGAAGGGGGATGAAAATGTCAGGGTTCTGGTATAGGTTTCAGGAAAGATTTCACTGAGAAAATGACTCTTAAGTAAAAACTGAGGACGTTAATCCTGTGGGCACCTTGGGGGAACTGCCTTCCAAGCTGAGGGAACAGCAAGTACAAAGGTTCTGAGCAGAGGCATGTTGAGAGTGTTAAGGGCAGAGCCTCTGCTCTGAGTCTTTGCAAGAGGAAGAGTAATATTAGAGGCAGTAACCGAGAGATAGCTGGGGTCATGTACAATATTGCAAGGACTTTGAATTTAACCCCAAGATTGGGAGCAACTGGTAGGTTCCAATCATGGGAAGTAAGGATCCGACTTAGAATTTAATGAGAACTTTGGCTTCTGCATTGGGAAAAGACTGGAGTGAAGGTGCAGGGGAAGAAACATTAAAAGTAGAGGAGTTGGAACAATTTAAGTGAAGGATGCTTGTGGGCTGGACCAGGATGGTGGTAGCGGAAGTAAGAAGTGGTCTGATTCTGATATGATTTGCCAATAAAGCCAAACATCCACTGTGCTGATAGAGTAGACTGAGGTATGAGGGCAAAGGTGGGAATTAAATAATTCCATGTTTTTAAGCCTAGAAACCCACAGTTGCCAAAATATTACAAAATTAACAGACTGTAGGAGAAGCAAGTAGAGAGAAGGTCAGGAGACCCATTTTTGGACCTGATGTGTCTGAGATGTCCAGTAGACATCAAAAAACCATGTCAAGACCATGAGGTATGTGGCTGTCAAGAGGAAAGGGCCAAGCTCCAGACAAAAGTTTGATTGTCATTAGAACATAATAGCATAGAAGGCCATGAAACTGGATGAGATCACTGAGGAAGTACTTTCAGAGTCACCTGGGGACATTATCATGTGTGGAGATTAGGAGAAATGAG
Source organism: Solenodon paradoxus (assembly GCA_004363575.1). Taxonomy (NCBI): domain Eukaryota; kingdom Metazoa; phylum Chordata; class Mammalia; order Eulipotyphla; family Solenodontidae; genus Solenodon; species Solenodon paradoxus. Next base: position 68,124 of record RJWH01002091.1, on the reverse strand, counting down.
AGGCCAAACTGCAAAGGACAACTGCTGTGACAACAGGACCTTTTTAAATGTCCAGAATTCCACTCTGGCTCTCCTTCACTTTATTCTGCATTTTGAATCATTTTAAAAAATAAAATAGAATTTCACACATCCCGACTCACCTGAAAGCTTCACAATAGCTAATGTTCTTTGTTAGGTTAGGACTTTCTTAATCAGGCTTACGAAGCCCTTCATGGCTTCCATACCAATAGGCTGGCAGTTCCCTCTGCAGGCTCATCTTGAACCTTTCATTTGCCAGGCCACAGCCAACCTCATTTCCTTCAGATCTTCAAAGAAGAGTCCCGCTTCCTACCACTGGGCCTTTGCACAAGATGTTCCACTTCCCAGTACAGTCTTTCCTTCCTTCTTTCCTGTTCACATCCTCAGAAGCCTTCCCTAATTCAAATTATCTGACCTCACTTCATTCCTCCTTTTTTCTCCCCTCCCTTCCACTCCACACCATGTAACTTTCTGTCACAGCACTTATACAGAACTGATGTGACCTTCACCTGTATGAACATCTGATTTGTGTCCTCTTCTCCCACCAGACCATAAGCACTGTGAGAACAGAGATCATTGTTTTACATCTCTCGTCCCTGGCACAACACATGACATGAAGTCATCTTTAAAAGTAGAATTAAGAAATGAAGATAATCTGACACACCCTGGTGGAACAGCAGTTAAGTCTTCCACATATATCCCAAGGACATGGATTAATGGCCTGGGACAGGGGCGAGGTTGGAGGTGACCACAATGAACAACCAAAACAAATAAATAAAATGCTTCTTCCTCCTCACTCTTCTAGCTGACATGACTACTTGCCTTCATTCTTGCCTGTACCTTTTCTTTTAAAGAAAAAAGAAATGAAGATAATCTGAAGTATTATTTCTAGAGATGCAGATCAATAACCTATGGACCTTTCCCTAATATGCTCTAAATATTTACACTTATTACCAGAAGCACCCTCACAACTGATAGAGAAAATAATCATCCACCTCCATTCTAAATGGCATGCTCTAAATTTAATTTCTCTTACATCCTGACTATTTCAGAGAAAAGTCTCTTGTACAAGCAAGTCACTGAGTCATAGTTTCAGACATGAGCAGTTTGTGTGTCTCTTGGGTCTCCATGCAAAGAAAAAGAGCACTAGGAAGAGGGGTCAGCTTACCACAGACACTCACACAAGTGAATGACCTCTCATTTTACTCTGCTGCATAAATTAGGACGGAGCCTGGATACTGGATTTGCAATAAGAAAAGGACAGCCTGGAAGGAAGACACAGGAATCATGAAGAAAAGGAGCCTTCTCCTCTGGTAGCTGGAACTGCTGCCTGGGGGACGGGATTCAGGCAAACGGACTCTGGGTCAGGCCTTGTCAATCTCTGGACATAACAAATGCTTTGCCTGGTGCATAGCTACGAGTTTTGCTTTTTTCCTGAATCAACATCATCTATAATCTTTGAAAAGAGAAAGGTCATCAGAGTGGTTAAAGGATTTCTTTTAGATTTTAGGGACAATATCTTCCATAAACTCAAGTCCTGATTTTCTGTTTAAATAAAGTGCAAGAAATAAAAGGAAAATTCTCATTTTAAGTGTCACATTTTGGAAAGACTGTGGCTTCCAACATGTAGAAGCAACACATAATTACATGACATTGTATTGCCTTGCAACTTCGATTTAAAAAAAAATTTTATAGAGATCAGTCGGTATATTTACCTGATTTACCTGTACATATTTGTGTGAAAAGTATAACTAAATCCATTTTATGGCTGAGAAAAAATAAAACATAAGTAGTTAAAATAAATTTCAAATAATCGGTGTGATATAATATACTCAAACATCATAAAGTCTAGATACTTAGCTGTCTTCAGTGGACGCAGGCTTGGTAAAGCATGTAAATTTCAAAGATACACTATGATTTAAACAGTCATACATACAATAAATCTAAAATGTAGTTCATAACGCAGTGATCATCTCTTCCTTATAAAATGGTGTAAAGTCAGGATTCTTTCAGAAATTCCAACTCCGCTGGCTTTTAAAAGGTAGAAATGTGTCCTCTCATAGGAATTACACAGTCAGGCCTGCACTTCCACTTTTTGGCATTTCACTTGGCTCTAACCCTCTGTGTCTGCCCACTTCTTTCTTGGGTTGGCTTCCTGATGGGTCACAGGAAGGTGACCAGCAGCAGTGTGTTACAGTTTCCTTACTCACATCTCCCTCAAAGAGAGAAACTGACTTCCCCCAAAGAGGAATAAACCACCCTCTTTCATCCAATTAGTCCAACTTGTCACTTGCTCACCACACCCTACCAGCTTCAGTTACTAGTGGATGGCAAGGGCCCTTGGCTTCTCAAGTAGCAGATGGGTTCAGTTTCTGTATCAAACAGGCTTGTTTGCAAGACAGGAATGGATGCCTGAATAGAAAACCCAGTTTGGAAGGAAGAAGAGACGAGTGGCCTCTGGGTAGGCAATAGGCATTATCCATTCAATATGAGCAAAAATAATCTAGTTCTGAGTCTTAAAAAATTGTCCGAAGAATTTTTAGTAACGCAAGTGTTGGTGTTTACAATAATCACCAATTGGCCTAACTTGGGTATGTAATCACTAAAAATAATCCTTTTATTCATCATTTCTGTTATTTGGATTATCACTTCTTTCCATTTTCAGTGGTCCTGTCTCCTCATTAGAGTCTGCTTCATTAGAGAGCACCCATGGAATCCAGACCATTGCTTTCCATCCAGCAGCGTCCAAACCATTTGACTGGCTGCTACAATCCAGCCAACCAGCTGTCCTGCTTCTTGGCCTTTTGGCTAAGAGCAAGCACATTATCCGTTTAGTTCATGTGACATCTTCTACCTAGGGAGTCTTCCCTCTCCTGGCAGGGGGACAAACCCTACAGGCTAATTACTAAGTATGTGGTTTTTAATTAATAATGCCTAGGACGACATGGAGTCATTTTTATCTGATATAGAGTATTATGAAGAATAAAAACTATCATCTTAAAGAAACCTCAAAACACACTTTAGCAGTATAGAAAAAGCAAGCATATCTTGAATGGTTCACACACACACACACACACACACACACACACACACACACACACACACACACAGAATGCCATGAGAATCAGGTGTCCCCTGATGCAATGAGTAAATTTTAAAAGATGTCAGCATGATCAAACACATTTTTATTCTAAAGTAGTGTGAAAAATCAATAAAAGAAGCTGGTAAATAAGGGAAAAAAGTAAATATCCTTGCCCACCTCTGACAGTGCACTTTGATGGTAACTGTAGTTTTAGGACACAGAATAAATGCTATGGAAGGTCGTAATTACACCTTTTTTTCCCTGATAGATATAGTTACAAGAGACTGACAGTTGCTCAGTTGTCTGTTATTGACCTAATGTGCTTAGACTGGCTCAGAGAACAAAGCCCTGTGTATGTCTTTGCTGACCTGAATGAAATTTCCATTAAAACGAAGAATTTGCATGTGCTTCGATGGGTGAAGTAGTTTACATTCTCCACCTGGTTTGTCTACTTTGTCATTAATCTTCAAGAAACTGAGAAATCTAGTTCAATTTTACAATTCAATTGCTAAAAATAATAAATAAGGTAGCAATTATAATGCTGTCTGCATTATAACTTATCTTTTACAGCCTAGTAATGCAACAAATATTCTAAAATGCTAGGCGTAACAAAATAAAACATTTTCAGCTATCCCTTAAGTACCCCCTAAGTGATGTTTTAAAATTTCTAGATCACTTTCTAATTATCATTGAACAAATTTTAGACAATAATATTTAGTAGCTGAGCCATTAAAATTATTTCTTTAACTTCAATTTTACCACAATGCCTTTATTTAATTACTTAAAAGTCATCACATTTCCTTAGGTTAAATAATAGCCCTGGTCTATATTATCCTTCCAACAGAAGCATAGTTTGTGCAAATAATTCAAATAAAATTAAAAAATATCAATTTACTGGATACTGAAAACTCCCCAAAACCAACTCTGCATGAACTTGAAGAGATATTAATAACACTAACAAAATTAAAAGTAATTCTAATGGCCCTTACTTACTTTACATGAGCCATTTATTATCTTCTCACATCAGCTGATGAGTAAGTATTATTGTTATCTTCTCTTGATAGAGTAGCCAATGGGCACAAGAGACTATGTTTCTCACTTATCATTTCCCCTGATTTTTTATGCTAAACATGGTCTGATGCTCTTAACTAACGATTGGCACAAAGAGCAGTTATGTGATGGACAAGAACTTCTTAAAAATTAGAGGCCAGGGCAGCACTCTGCAGTTCAATAATGGAGAAGCTGAGACAGGGATTAGGAAAGCAATTTGACAACATATGGGTTTTAGCTCATATTACTCAACTCTGTCTAAAGAACACGTGATTCAGGGAGACTGCAAGGAGAGCCTCGTCGGTTGCATCTTCTCAGACCTGACTTATCATAGTTGCTGCTGTATTTAAAGAGAACAATATTTCTTCCTGACATTTCATGACAATGAAGACTTGAAACAGAGGCCATACACATCATGTGGATTTAAAACTGAAATGTAAAATAATAATTATGAGACTGAAGATGATGACAAAATTATGCAGCTACTAGGAATTTACTTAATTTTGATGGATGGAATGCCTTTTTAATATATGACCTTAGAAAGAAAACCATAAAAAATGCTGTAACTATGTAAGGCCATGGAATGGTCACTGGACCTACTATAGCGATCATTTCTTTTTTTTTTTTCCCCAGAGGAAAGCTTCAGGTAGGAATGAAGGTGAGCAGGCAGGTAGGAAGAGAGAGGAGGAAGAAATACTTTATACATTTGTATTTAGTTGTTTGTCTTGGTTGTTCTCCCTGGACCTGGCCCCAGGGTCTCAAATCCAGGTCCCTGAGATATACGTGGACTATATCCAGTGGATTTAACCTCTATGCCACCAGGGCATACTTCATTTTTAAAATATACAAGTGAAAAATAACTGTTGCAAATTTGAAACTAATATAATACAATGTCAATTCTATCTCAATAAAAGAGAACCATAAAGAAACAAAGCAACAGCTTTGATTATGTAAGAATTAAAAGATGTGTCTAGGTGGCTTAGCAGATTCGGCCACCAGATAGAGTCCACTTGCATCCCAAGGACCCAAATTCGAGACACAGGGTCGGGGGAACAGCCAAGATGAACAACTAAATAAATACTTCTTCCTCCTCTCTCTTTCTCCCTTCCTGCCTACTTGCCTTCATTCCTGATGCACCTTTACTTAAAGAGAGAAAGATGAGAGAAAGAGAGAGAGAGAATTAAAAGGGGAAAGGGGAATTGTATTTTTTAAAAGCATTATACATAAAATTAAAAAGAAAAAAGGCAAGCTAGGAAAAATAGTAAGCAACAGATATGGCCAACAAAAGGTTAATATACTTAGTATAGAAAGAGTTCTTGCAAACCACTAACACATACATCACACAAGAGCTAAAGATGTACGTGGGCCAAACTTCATGGTTAGATGGGCAAGAAATAAAATGTTAAGTGTGCACCTTCATGCCGAAAAACCAAATAAATATGAAATCTATTAAAAATAACATTTAAATGTTTCTATCAGGTGTGTAATAAAGTAATAAAACAATTTTAAACTCATTCTTTTTTTCACTTGGAGATAGAATTACGCTGTTTTTAAAAAGTACTTTGAGCTTCAGCTAACATCATGCTGAATGAAACATGTTAAAACTATTTGAAAATAAAATATATATATTAAAATAAACAGTGTCCACATCTAAAATGATGCTTATTATCCATAAGGCATTTCCAGAGTGATAGCTGTTCTGTTATTTCAGCCTCATTGGTCTGCTTTATAAATATCTGTTAATGGATATTTCTTCTCAAAAATCATGATGCCCTGGGAACAACGAAAGTGGACATTGGGTGGAACTATGTTTTTGACATAACATGTCGTGATAAGCACTACTTTCAGGGTATCCCAAATTTGGACTCTATACTTGGAGGTATAGTGTTTAATCGTGGTTTTGACTAAGAATTGTTTTCTTAAATATTTAGTATTGGAGTAGGAAGACCTGGATTCAATACTGGCTCTGCTATGCATTAACTCTGTGATTTGGAGTTAGGTATTGAAAGTTTGGCTTCATTATGTGCAAACTGGAATTATATCACCTCCTTGCATAGGTTTTAAAAAGCTGGCAACGTGTCTGGAACATACTAGGCACTCACTAAATAGCTATTATTCATAAAGCAAGTAGAAGGTGAGAATTATTTACATGACAGAGGTGTATTGAATTGTTCCCCCCAAAATACATGATCAAGTCTTAATTTCCAAAATCTCTAAATGTGAACTTATTTTAAGACAGTCATTATAGATGTAACTAAGAAAGCCATGTGATTCCTAAATCCCATGACTAATATACTCATAAGAAGAAAAGACAGAGACAGAAAGTCTATGTGAGGACAGAGCAGAGATTATAGTGAGGCAGCTATAAGTCCAGGAAGCCACCAAAAGTTGAGTAGAGACAAAGAGGAATCCCCCCCCTCTCCCCACCCGAGAGCTTTCAGAGGGAGCTGGCCCAACTAACACCTTGATTTGACACCTCACTTCCAAAGCTGTGAGAGAATAATGTTCCCTTGTTTTAAGACACTTTGCTACGGAAGTACCAGGAGATGAATGCAAAAATTTACCCCAAAATCTCATCCAGGCTTTTACATACTTGCGAAATTCTACATGGTGGTGACATAAACTAAAAAGTTAGAAATTCTCCCTGGAAAATATGCAAAACAACATTCTGAATAGGCAGGTGTATGATGCTATCATCACATAGATTTAAAAACAAAGCAACCTTCTGCCTATGATTTCAAAGTAATTCAAGCAAATGTCAAAAACACCAGTGTTGAAGCTTGCATCTAACTAAATGCATTCTACACTTTCGTGTTTATAACTGCACACATCGTTAGTTCTTGAAAGTCATAGAAAGAATGATCAGTTCCCACAAAGGCTACATTCTAAGAATTGATCCTATCTTTAAAATAAAAACGAATGTAAGAAAGAATCACAACTAAAGAAAGACATCCCCATAAATGATGAATGATATTGATTGATTTATAGATGTTAATAAAAGTAAAGGGTAAAGGAAACCTGCAATACAGACTCCACTTTAATTGACCTCAAAGGTTTGGGGGTTTTTAAGTAGAGCAAAAATGGAACATTCCATTCCTTTCCTTATGCAATTAAGTTTGTGCAGTTCCATCTTATCCCAGCATGTTTTTCTCCCCTTCTAAAAGCCCAAATGGAAGAACTTCCAATATTTTAGAATGGATTGTGGCCATCGGTTTCTTGATTTTAAAAAGTTCTTTAAGGATAAATCTCCCCAAAGAAGATAATCTTTGAGTCCCAGATGAATTAAGAGTTCTGCTGAGTTTAAGCAGCAACTGTTTTGGACTTCAGGAAAATGTTAATACCAGCACTAAAATTTATTCTGTTAATTGCTCTAATAATCAATAAGTAATTTTCATTTTAAACTAGGTCCTTTATGTGACTTAAATAAACCAACTGCAGATCATTTACGTCTCAATAACAATTCCTAATAATGTCACATCATTAAATTTCACCCAGGTTCTCAATAATGTTGGTTAGTGACCAATAAAGGGACTTATTACCTTGGTCAGGTCCTCGGGGGCATAAAGTGAAGGAAAGAGTAAAGGATTTTCTTGTCGTATGATGATACTTCTTCTCCTGGGACTTTCGTCACTATTTAGTTGTAGACCAACATTTCTCCTCTCTCACCCTTCTTCCATTTCCCTCTCTCTCTCCCCTCCCTCCCACCTTCTTTCTCTTTCTCCTTCTTTCCCTCTCTCCCTCTTCTCCTTCCTTCCTTATTTGTTTTTCAATAGTTTTGATCCTAATATTGGCAAAAGATTCACAAAGAAAAGAACCTTCTGCATCCTATTCATTCCATGTGATTAACAGAAAGAGGAAAATATTTTAAGAAACCTCTGTACACTGAATTCATATTCTTGACACTGAAAAAAATAAGAAGATGGAGTAATTATAGAGGAATTACCTACACATATAGATTAACATAGATATTCCACTTGGTAATTGTATCTCAGAGAAATATTTTGGGCCTATGTTTCTAGGTTGGTTATTTATATTGACCAAATTAAACAGTCACTAGCTCGTTAGGGCTGTGCTGTATAGCTGTAGTGATTCAGAGTCCATGGTGCACCATTAAAAAGTGTTTCTGACCTAACATGTGAATCACCAAAACAGTGAAAATCATTACTATCTGAAAATACATTTTAACAATGATTTCGTGATACCAACATACTTGCTGATGATATTGAAATGTTTATGTTAATTAAACAACCCCTAACCACTCGGTACATTTCAGATATGTACACTTTGTAATTACCTCCATTATTGAAATAGTTGGCTTGATTTATCCTTGCCACAGTAACATTGTAGCTTCTGTTATTTTTGTCTTTAGAAAAACATAGGTCCCAGTGAGGGAATATAAAACTATTACTGTAAATTAAATATTAAAGCTAACTTATTTTTGCATAAGAATGCTGTCAAATAATGGTGATAACTGTTGCTAAGATAGAAACTATTTTTTGGCTTTTTTTTTGGAAGCACAAATTAAAATACAATTTTCAATGCTTTTGGTAAATTGCATGTACTGAGTGTGGATGGTTTTACTGATGGCAGTAGCTTAGGGGGGAACTATTACAGTCTTAGCTTAGCGATTAAGAAATACAACATTGTTGAAGGGCTAGGCCTTTTAGTCTAGAATGGATTAGCACTTGATCCTTCCTTAAGCATTTTTATACAGGAGTGCATTATCCTTGGAGCCACCCTGGGCTCCATGCCTCATTAGCTTGGGTGTTAGATAAATCAAAGGCAGCCTCAGAGACAAAGATAAGCAAACTGCAGGCCAGCAAGATGATGATGTATAGATCCAGGAGGCTAATAGGACAGTATTGACAGGAAAATGGTGTGCTTATCCTGCAATCACTGCATATTGCAGTGAGAGCTCCCAAAAGCAGATGGGAGACACTTCAGGGAATGCGCAGCTTCAAGACTGTTAGGCAGAAATGGATCCCTGTGTTTTAAATTCTAACAAGAACTTAGTTTCTTTTTAGTGGCAATTCAGATGCATTAGAATTATAGCACAGTCCTCTAAACCCTAAAAAGAGAATCCTGCTTCAAAAGAGTGAGAGCACTGGAATAATATTCATTCCCAAAGATTTTTTTTTCTCTCACCAAGATAACCTATAAATACTTGCTCGTGCTTTCCATGATTATATTTGTTCTATCCATCTTTAACACATTAGGAAGTTTGCTTCCTGATACTCTCTACAGACCACAAAATGAGCACCATTTGAACAAAATTTGAACATGGGGGGGAAGTAAGTGTGTGTGTGTGTGTGTGTATGTGTGTGTGTGTGTGTGTGATGTTCTGCAACTATTGGAGAGGTAATTTGGAGATGAGAATTTTCAGACTCTCATCTACAATGAATATCTTCAGCTAAATTAGACCTTCAAGATTATGAACACAATCTTATGCTCAGAATCTTTTGTGAGGCGTTTCTCCTTTTGGAAATTGTGGATTTTATACATTTTAAAGTCATTCAGTCATTTAGAAAATTTAAGAATTTCAGGTAAAAGTACCATGACAATCTTATCCCTTAGATTCACATAGTCAGAAAAATATTCATTAATACTTGCTTGACCTGAGCCTAGTGGGATACTGCTGTAGGTTGAAGGTTAACTAACAGAATTGATTTTTCAAATCATGATATACTCATTCAATCTCCTTGCCTGGCTCATAACAGGACTTCCTGATATATTTTAAATAATGGGAAGACAGTCAACTCTTCTGCAGTAACAGCTGCTATGCGTTCTTCGGTTCAACTCTTTGATTTCCAGGACATAGAAACCAAATACCTTTGTGCAGCTTATGGCCCAGCAGTTAGGAAAGTTCTGCACCACTACAAAGGTCTGTGTAATTTGGGGCAAAGATTGTACACTAACTTCTGTACCACAGGAAGTAGGTGTGCTTTGAATTCAAGTAACTATATTTTAATGATGAGTGAGGATCCAATTGCAGTCAGAAAGAGAGCAAGAACTATCTAGGTAGGCTGAGAAAAGAAATCACAGGGGGACAGCCCTGCAAATTAGGGACAATAACTTATGGTAATTGATGTGTTAATTTTGCAGTTACTTCAATGTTCTACATCACTAGCTAGAAACCAAAGATCTTTCCATGTTTTAGGCACTGGGGTACTTTATCTCACAGAGGATACCTGTGTATTTAGCAAAACCAATATTAATGGAAGAAGTAATGCATCTTAATTCATGATAGAGCTTTCATCTAAATTTCTGAATCCCTGCTTCAAGGCAAAGGGAGACACATGAAGATTTTGGAATTTAATTTCATTTAAGGAGAAGAATGAATGAAACTTCATTGCCAGATATGAATTTCATAGATGAGAACAAACAGGCTTTTACCCCCAAAATGAAACAATTTGCCAAAGACCAAATAATTAGTAATGGTAAAGGAAGAATTCTATTCTATGTCAGCTGAAAACTGGTTCTGATGTTTCTAATATGCACCCCAAATATGGAATTTGGGGGTGCCGAGGTGGAAGATTACTCTGTCAGTGACTAAAAATGAGCAAACAAACAAACAAAAAAGCTGAAACACAAAATAGAACCATAGCTCTCCCAGGTCACAAGGCATTGCTAACATAATTTCATCATAGTCATGAACAAGGACTGTAGCGACCCTTCCCTGCGCTGATCCAAGTGATTGGCTAGTTGAAAAGTTCCTGGGAGTGTCACCAGGCAGGACACCCTGGAGCCCTTGGTTTGACAGGAAGAAACTTTGCCTCTATTTTTCCCAGTTTGAACTACTGTCTTACTTCCTCTACTTACTACTTAACTCCATCTCACCCACCTTTTTCTACAAGAATTTCTGATGACAAAGAAAAAAAAAAAAAAAAAAGCATTAGAACCATTACTTTGTCATATGTGAAGGAGATTATAAAAATCTTGCAGAATAAAAAGGATTATAAATATATCACCCCATCTTATAATTTGGTGCAACGCAATAGCTATAAAAATAGAATAGAAAGTGTCAATGGGTTTAACTTCTTCAAAATCATTATTCCTAATTGCATTATCCTAAGCTGAGAGCACATACTTGGAATTTCTGCTCTTAAAGTGTTGCTGTCCTGGGCTGGAGGCATAGTCACTATTGTCTCTCGCACACACACGCACACATGCACACGCACACGCACACACACATACTTCAAGTCCAAATGGTTAAATAGTACATCCGAATTCACTGCAGTCAGACTGCTCAGCTGTTTGCATGGAAGCCTATTTGGTAACTCAATGGTAATTTTAGGAATAACATAATTCATTGCATACAAGGATTTTTAAATCACAGGTAAAGATGTCATCTGTTTTATCTCCAACTTGACCCAAACATTCTTTTTTTTACAATGATAACCAGAAACTTATTCAGAACTCCTCTTGGGCCTGCAGTTCTACTCTTCAGAAAGGAGTCCCTTCGCGTTGCTGAGCACCTTCGGAGACTCCAAGGTAATCCGACATTAAAACAAACGCAGGTTTCAACAGGAAAGCCGGATGCCCTTCAAAGATTGCCCTAGAACGCGCTGCCTCCTCCTGCCTTATACCTTTGGTTTGCAGCGGTGGCGACTATGGTTTATTTCACCTTCTGAAAACCAGCCCTGCAAACTCGGGCTGGCAGAGCAGCCCTCTCCATCATGTTCTGCCTTTGTTCTGTGGTCCGGGCCGCTGCTCGGCATCGCCCATTAGCCCCGGGAACATTGTGATTAATGCGCAGGCTCCCTTCCCCAGCCGACAGGCCGGCTGGTGGCGGCTCCCCGGCAGGTCCCGCGCCGTCACCGCGGTCTCTGCGCCTTTAACTGCCTGCCCTTCAGTGGCCCACCCCGCCGCCGCAGCTGGGCCTCCCGGTGGCCTGGCCACTGCCTCCTGCACCCTGGGACTGAGGCAGGGTGCGTTCATTACTCATCTGTGACAATAACCCATCGAGTAAGATGTAGAACTCAATTCCAGCAGAAAGACCTATAATGTTGGAGTCAGGAGGTTATCGCTGGGGGACCTGCACCTTGCTCCTTGCCTGGCTTATCGAGAGCTTTACAGCCTCTGCTGGGACCAGCGTCTTGTAAAGCTGAGGGCGGCAGATTTGCCCTCAGATTAGCATACATCTTCCTAAGTGGTACTCCATTTAATTAAAAAGTAAACCTTAGTTAATTTCTTTTTTCGTTACTGTAGCATAGGAAGAGAGGCGAGGTACAGGGCGAAATCTGAGTTGATTTAACTCGGAGGGCGAGGAAAAGAAAGGCAATCGCCAGCCCTCTCCCCTTGCATCTGCCACAAATGACAGATGAGTGTCTGAGATTCCTCCCCCTGCGGCCCACCATGCTTGTGCCAACACCAAAAAGGACAGCACACAGCACCTGCCTCTGAACCCTGGAATAGATACATTTTTGCTAATGCTTTCCACAGCCCACCCCTTGCTCTCTACTGTCTTGTGAGGATCAGCGAGTTAGTGCTGCAGACTAAAGTTCTGGTGTCTTCATCACTGAGGGAGGTGTTGCCACCTCCAAGGAATTCTGATCTGAGGACAGATTAGAAAACTTAAAAAAACCGGAGTGCAATGAGGTCTTAATTCCTGGAAGAGGTTTTTTGTTGTTGCTGTAATTGCCATGTAATCAATTTCTAGACCCATTTACATCCCAACACTGAAGCAAAAATTAGTGTTAGGCTCAATTCTATTTCATTACACAAAAAGATATTCATCAAATTGTAATCATTAACCAGACATCAGAAAAGATTCATTACACTTGATAAGAAAATTCAGGTTATGAGCACAGTATTATTAAAAATCAATCATGCAATTAAATACTGGGAACTGTTTAAAATCTTTTCTGTGATTTCAGAAGCTTTATTCATCCACAGGGAATATTGCAAAACCAAAGTTTAGAATATTGGGGGGGTCTATGAAAAAAATGACTACGGTATTAATTAGGAATGGCTTAAGATAGAGTAAAATCAAACAAAATCAAATAAACAAAGTGTGTTTTTTTTTCATATTGTGGAATGGAAATGATGCACGTCTTTTCTAAATACTGCCATGATCTCATCTTCTGAAATTTTAAAGGGACTTAATCCAAACTTTTCGTAAGTAAACCTCAAATAACAACATGTTCTTCCACAGCTTTGTTATTTTCTGATTCTATACGCCACTTCACACTTTCCCAATTTCTACTATTTCCATTCAAGTCAATTCAGTGCCATCTTCCTTAGACATAAACAGACGTCACCATCCCTCCCTGCTTCTCCCTGTTAAAAGAAAGAGTAATACAGGAAACATCTAGTCAGTTAATTAAAATGTCAAAAATTACCTAAATCAGCATTTCCACAGATTGCTAAAACTTTGTTCCTTAAGGTATTTATAGCTGTTATTTGTTCATTGTAGTGTAAAGAGGATACATTAAGTCTAAGTTTAAAAATCTTAGTAAGTCTTCACAGAACCCGTAAAATATCACAGATATTGCAATACTCCAAGAAGAAACAGCATTATTTATTTCTCAAATATAGTTAACTGTGGAATCCTTTTTAGGCAATATCAGTTAGGGGAGCTACCCCTGGAAACACTTGGAGAAATTTGTACCTTCACTTTTCTGGATGGCATATTAGGAGTTCTACAAATTCTTATAGCGAGCCCTGAGGTTTAGGTAGAATATCATCATGAAGACCAAATGCAAAAAAAAAAAAAAAAAAAAAAAAAAAAAAAAAAAAAAAAAAAAAAAAAAAAAAAAAAAAAAAAAAAGAAGAAGAATAAGAAGAAGGAAAGAAAGAAAGGAAAACTTTTAATGCAGTTCTAGGACCCTCAAAGATGGTATTCATTATTATTACTATAAAATGACACCTTCTCTCTAATGCCTTTTGCAAGTGCCCCAGGCAGAGTGCTATCTCCGCCAGGCTTCTCTAGCTCTCAGCAACTCTCTCTATCAGAGCAGCTAATTGCTTTATAATAATCACTTGACAGTAGTGTCTCTCTATTTGCTTTTTTAGAAAAGGACCAATATCTAACTCATTCTTCCATCTCCACTTCCTGGGCTGTGCTAGGCACCTGCTGGCATTAGTAGATGTTTGTTAAGGGAATGAATACATAGGCCAATGACAAAAATGTAATTCCATGTACATACTAAAATAAAGCATGTCTCTAAAGAAATTACATAATTAAGATATGTCCTCTATTGCTCAGAGAAATCAAGAACAGCTCAGTCGTATTACAGGAAAAAAAAACAAAATGCAATGATTATGTTAACCATGCATTTAGGTGACTTTGTGCAGGACGTTACAGCAGATAAAAAGACAGTTACTAATATTTTGGTGCATTGCTATTTGGTGTATATGCTTTAATTACTTTGATTATGAATACATTATATATATTTAATTTGGGATAACACTGTATAGAAAACTTGAACCAATATATATTTACTTAACACCGTAACATAAGCATTAATCTACATATTTACATTTTATTTTAAAGTATAACTTTAACACCAATAATTGAGTTAACTCTTTCCATTTTATTTAGAATATATTGTGATTAATATTCTTACACATAACCCTTTCACTGACCATTTTGCCATAGCATATAGTTCTTAACATAAAAAAGTGTATTAAGTGGGAATAAGAGGCATGTGGGAAATCTCCATACTTTACTCTTAATTTTACTGTGAGACTAAAGCTATTATAAAAATAGAAAAATCACTTTCAAAAATACACACATTAAATATATACATATTAGGCACAGCATGGTGGTCTAGCGAATTAAACCAGGTGCAATTCACATGCATGCCAAGACCTGGGACTGGGGAAACAACCAATGATGAACAGCCAAATAAAAGACAGTGCTTCTTCCTATTCTCTTCCTGCCTGCTTGCCTGCTCGCCTTCATTCCTGTCTGTACCTTTCCATCACAAAACATAAAATATATACATATCAGCATTTAAATTTTGTTCTGCATGCTAGTAAGTTGTTTTCTAGAAAATGGAAACTTGTGTTGTCCAAAGATAGCCACTAGCCACATGTGGCTATTTCTATTTATATATTAGACTTTTTAAAAGTTACAAATACAGCTTCTTAATGATACTAATCACATATCAAGTGCTTAATAACACTGGATCTGGGACAGCTCCAGCATTGCAGAGAGTTCTGTTGGACAGTGATGAGGTAAGAATAAGTTTGAAGAAGATGAACTATGGCACTATTTTCATTTCTTCTTGATCCTGAAAAAGAAAGCTCATAAGGAACTGGTAAACTTCTCAAGCTAAGCAGATTGGATAGCTATGTAGCAGAAGAGTGGCAAGATGGAAGAGGTGCCATTCACATGTTTAATACAAAAATACAATTGTTTTTATTTACTGATTTTAAAGTCATTTGATTCACTCTTAATGAGGAGGGTTAACACCCAGGGTAAAAAGAAAACCTCTTTTCTTCTGAGAGTACTTGAGATAGTAAAAGTTTTTCTTATTCTCAGAGAGTTAGTGCACTGCTTTATTACCAAGGTCTTGCTTGGCATGCTGGACAGTTCTTGGTGAGTCTTACCCAGACTAATAACTTTACTCAGCTCCTCTTATGCTTTTCACCACTTTCTATTCCTTTAGCATCTCAGAATTGGAAAACCAACCTTCACACATGGGGAAATGTATTAAGGGAGGTAACTGTTAAATCAGAATGAATATTTCCATTTAAGTGTTTTAAGATAATTCTACCATAAAAATGAATTAATATGAGATGTGACAACATTAATTTACACAATAAGCTAAAGGTGAAGATGAAAAGAGGCCAAAACTCTAAATATCTCTGCAATGTATAGTAGCATAGAAGTCTGTAAAGAAGGAAACAGGTCTGAGCAAAATCGTGAAGTTGGCTCTTGAACTCCCATAAATACAGTTACTCTATTAATAGAAACATCATTAACTATTTCATTGGAGTTGTGATGCTGCTAGGATGTGACCACTGGAGGCCATTTGACTCAACTCACGAAGAAAATGTATCTGACAGATGTAGAAAGAGATCAACCTAAGAATAGGTTTTGAGTTCCTAGATCCAGCTATGTCTGAAGTCATTGGATTCCAAAAATTCCTAGTTAATAAAACTACTTTGGGGATTTAAGTCAGTTTTAATTAACACTAGATCAAACTAGTAATACTATATCAAAATTACTTTAAAGGGCTAGAAATAAAATTGTTTTACTTTCTGTATTTTGTCTTCAGAGTCTACATAAAAAAAACAGATGAAAAGCAGAACGTGTTTAAAGAGAATTGAAGGTATTTGCTTGTTTTTGTCACTTCCAAATTTATATTATCCAGGTTTAAGTCTTAGTTGGACGAACTCCGAGTTTGGTGAAAGGTCACTGGGCATTATATAACTTCTCTGTGCCTCAAGTACCTTGTGTCTGAAATAGGGGATGATATTAATACCTGGCTCATAGGATTTTTGTAATTTAATGTATTAAATGAATTAAAGTGTGTGACACATTAGCATGTGATACACTGAAGCACTCTGTAAATCTTACCATTGTTCTGAAGTGAAAAACAATTGTAAGATTTTTTTCTCTATGTATATGAGCATTTCAGAGAAGATTATAGAATATACCTGGGAGTGATGATTTCTAGACCAGTCTCTTAAGTGTGTAATAGTTAAAAGTTATTAACATTGGCCTTCAAAAGTGCTAGGTAGACCATGGGTATAAATAACATAATAATTCATAAATATAAAAATAAGTCATTTGGCTGAGTGACATTCAGTTTTCATAACACCTTGATATATTATTTGCGAATGTGACCATGTGCATATCCCTCAAGACAAATGAACTCTAAATATACAGTTTGGTCCTAATCATGCCTTATCAATCATTCTTGAACCTTCTTAATAGAACTGCAACTTTAAGTACATTGAGTCTCTTATTTTTCCACTATGTGAATTATTTTCAAAAACACCAACTGATAAGTACATGAAAATATCATATATTCCAATCACCTAATCTTAACACTGAGCCATAAATTCTGTTTGTCTTTGAAGTCTCTTTTTCTTCTTTAACCATGTTTACTTAAGCTTTTGATGAGTATGAAATAAAATCTATATCAGAACCATGTTCTTTAACATGACAAACTACTTCCATATAGTTGGTTGACTAGGCTTAAAATAAAAGTAAAGTCTTGATCTTAATGTTGAGAGATAAAACCTCTATTAGTCGAGATTTTAAGAACTCATTTTCTTCACCCAGTTCAAGTTGGATAACTTATGAATCACAAAATAGAAATAATTCTATCAATAACTATACTGGTAATTGATGATTTATTTTCTGCCCATGTTAAGCAGTAATGAAGTAGAAAACTATTTGATAAAGACATTAAAAGAAAGGAAAATTATAGATTGATATCAATCATAAGCCATAGATACGAAAATCCTCAAGAAAATATTAGTAAATCAAATACAATAATTTATGAAAAGAATTGCCCCAACACAAATCAGGATTTATTCCAACCATACAAGACTGGTTCATCATTCACAAATCAATTCACATAATCCATCATATCAATAAGCTAAACCAAAAAAAAATGTTATCATCCAATCAATGGTTGCAGAAAACCCATTTGGCAAAATTCAACATATGTTCATGATTTTTAAAAAATTTCAGTAAGCTATAGAGAAAATCTTTCTCCACTTTATAAAGAATATTTATTTTAAAAAAGCATAATGGCAAAATTACTCTTAATGATGGAAGACTAGATTCTCTTCTCCTATGATAAGGAAAAAGCAAGTATATCCTCTCTCACTACTCCTTGAACATTGTACCACAATTTCTAGTAAATGCTGTAAGTGAAAGGAAATATTTCCTTGGAAAAATGAGAAAAGGAAATGCATGGCAGACCGATTGAAAAGGAAGAAACAAAACTGTCTTTGTTCACTGGTGACATGACTGTCTATGTAGAAAATCCCAAAGAATCAATACAAAATTCCTGTAACTGACAAGCAATTATAAAATGTTTGCAAGACACAGATCCAATTTGCAACATACAAATCCAATTGTTTTCCTACATATGCACAGTGAACAACTGAATTTTAAAAGTAAGTCAACATTATTTACACTAGCAAAAAATAAATACTTAGATAAGATAAAATATATACCAACTCTGTATGAGGACAACCACAACTCTGATAACAAAATCAAAGAAAATCTAAAAAACAGAAAAACATTCCATTTTCATAGATAGGGAGATTCAACATTGTCAAGATGTAAATTTTTTTCCCAATTTGACCTCTAAATTCAAGCAATCAATATAAAAATCCCAGAAAGATACTCTCTGGATATCAATAAGCTTATTCTAAAGTTTATAAGGAAAAGCAAAGAACCCAGAAAAACCAACATAATATTAAAATAGAACAAAGACACCACCCTACTTCAAGATTTCCCATAAAACTATAGAAATCAGTATGGCATTGGTGAAAGAACAGCTAGATGGATATGCAAATAGAGCTTCAGAAATGGAAATACAAATTATAGTATACTGATATTTGTCAGAGGAGCAATGGTAAATCAATGAAGAAAGCATAATATGTTCAACAACTTGTGCTGGAAAACTGGATAGTCCCCCTCCGCCCCAAAATTTAAATCTGAACATTGATCTTACATCTTTCCCCAAAATTACTCAAGATTTATCATAGAGCAAAATGTAATATGCAAGATTATAAAATGTTTAGATGATCTTGAGTTTGATAATGGATTTTTATCTAGGATACCAAAGCACAATTCATTAAAGTAAAAAATTGATCAAGTTGGATTTCATTAAAATTAAGAATTCATGCTTTGAGTTTTGAAAATTTTCAGAATATGAAAAGACTATAGACTGGGGAAATATTTTTTTTAATATATGTGATAAAGGACTTGTATCTAAAATACACAAAGAAATCTTAAGATAAAAACAAATAATCCAATTAAAAAGTGAATGAAAGATCTGGAGACAGATGCCTCACCAAAGAAGATATTCAGGCAACAAACAGACCGATGAGAAGATGCTCAACATCATCTTATTTGGAACTGCAAATTAAAACAGTAAGATAATTGCCTCTCACTTATCAGAATGACTAAAATCCAAACATTGACAGTACTAAATTCTAGAGAGGCTATGGAACATGAATTCTTATTCACTGTTGCCAGGAATGCAAAATGGCACAACCCTTCTGAAAGACAATTTGGTAATTTTTTAAAAAGGTAAACATTTTCTTTCCATATGATCCAGAAATTACATTCCTAGGTATTTATGCAAGTGAGATAAAAATTATGCCCACATAAAATTTACACGAGTATTTTCACCAGTTTTAATTGCAAAAACTGGATGCATCCAGCATGTCCTTCAGTAGGTGAATGAATGAATTATGGTACATATATACAATGGAATATTATTATGAAAAAAAATGAACAATCAAGTCAAAGAAAGATAAGAAGGAAACTTAAATACTTATTGCAAAGTGAAAAGAGCCAATCTGAAAAGGAAACCTACTCAATGATTGCAACTATATGACAATTTGGAAAAGGCAAAACAATAGGAACAGTAAAAAGATGGATGTTTGTTACAGGGTGGATGTGGGAACTGGGCAGGAAAGGGATGAAAAAGTGAAACACAGTGGATTTTTAGGGCAGTGAAACAAGTCTGTCTGATCCTATAATGGTAGATACATAATTTAAGTTTGTGTGGATACATAATACTATGCGTTACTAAAACCCACAGAGCTGTACAACACCGAACGAACCTTATGTACACTATGAACTACAGTCAATAATAATGTATCAAAAACCATCAGCATAATAATGTGTCAGTATTGGCTCATCGATTGCAACACATATGCCATATCAATACAAAATGTTATTATTACCTAGAAAATTATTAACAGAGGAAAGGGGGGCAGGAAGGAGAGGAAAGATGGGGAATAGATAGCAAATCTCTACCTGTCATTCAACTTTTCTGTAAATCTCAAACTGTTTTGAAAACAAAATAAATTTAAAAATCTATTTCATTTACTAAAATGTTTTATCAAATTGCAATGAAATAAATGAATAAAATGTGAAGTCTAGTGGTTGGAGATATTTGGTAAAATTGTGTAGTAGCAGATATTCCATAGAGGGAATATCATGTACAATCCAATGCTAATTGAACAGATTAACCCCTGTTCTGCACGCGTGCATGGGCTTGCACACACACACACACACACACACACACACATCCCCATATGGTCAAATTAAGTCTCACTGAAGATAATTAGGAAAACAGACTCCACAAAGAAAGGAGGTCAGGGATTCTCTAGGAACTTGTAAAGGCAAAAAGATCACGTAAAGGTCATAATATTTTTGTTAGTCAACTGATGTCTATCATGCAATTGGGTCTACACTTTTTAAAAATCATTGGAAATTGCCTTTAAATTTTAGTTACATTATCAGAGTCAAACAAGTAATGAGAATAAATGAGTTCAGCTTGAAAGGGAAAAAGTGATTCTGGGAAAGTGGGTTGGAAGAACTCTATTGATTGATGTTCTATTGGTCAGAGGGCCCTACTCAGGAATCATCAATGGTTAAATGTCAGCCTCGAGGGCACGCTGAGCAGTGGTCCTCAAGGGGTCAATCCTGCACCTGGTGCTGCTTAACGTTTCCATGAGTGACTCCAATGATCTGCTCTAGATTGCATTTCTTAAACTGACTCATGTTTTTGCAAAGATAATAATTCTATAATCCACATGCTATGGTAAAGAAACAGGAGATATTAACACAGGGTGACGCATAGACAGAAAGTCCAAGGACTTTATTTTAGAAAATAAATTCCTTATATGTACAATGAAGTGGTCCTACTATGAAATTTCTATGCAGTCCGTCTTCCTTTCTTTGACTGGCACACAGTCTCTAAGAGTGACTGAGCAGGGTCTCTATTATCCTGGTGAAACCATCTGAGCCATTCCTTACTGGATCAAGCCCTGATGAAGTGGCTAGAGCAGACTGGGAACCATTCTCAAATGACCTGACATATAAAGGAGCAATATCTTGAGCCTTCTCATTACTGTAAACTGTGAATAATGAAAGCAGCAGGTATTTCAATATCAGCTGGTTTAAAACATGTTCATAATACTCAGAATTAATTTGATGGCAAAAAAATATAGAAATTATGATCATTTCATTGATAAGATTATAAATATATATATGGCTTAAAAAGATAAATTACCCTTCATTACACTTTTCTGTTGTTATTGTTGTACAATACTTATTAGTGGCATTTTAGAAAAGCAGAGGAATTCTGAAAATTAAAAAAAAAGACATCATTATGAATTGGGATAGACAAAAAAGGCTCCACTTCGGAACTAAACTTTGGAAGAAAGGATTTGGACAGGAGAGGGGGAATTTTCATTTAAAATATGAATTAAAGACAAGGTGTAAAGCAGGGCTTCTCTTTCATGACACTGCTGGCATTTGAGGCTGGGTAATTCCTTGTTGTAGGAACTCTCTTGTGCTTTGAGGATTTTAGCTGCATCATTGCCTCTCAATACAAGCAATAGCACTCCCTGAGCTGTTAAAACAAAGATGTGCTGGAAATGTCCCCAGGTGAATGCCCTTTCATTGAGAACTACTGATGTGAAGGAGAAACATTCATGATCCAAAAGTTCATTTTCCAAAGAGAAAAGTTAAAGTAAGCTTAAGCAACTTTGTTAAAGTCAGAAAGCAAGAAAGAGGTATATTCAGAAGTAAGACCCAGGTCTTGTGGCTCCTCACTCAGTTCTTTAATAACTGAATCCCAGAACTTTGAGTTCTGGACACCTGGACAAAGCTGAAGCTTGGCCAACCTATATCCAGCAACACTGGGCACATGGGTTATATTTTAACACACTGTGTGTAATTCCTATGGCCATTGAAACCCTCAGGAACTTGATGATAATATACTCTGAGACTCTCAAGATAGAGATTTCTTGCCACTCCAGTGCAAAACAGGACAAACCTCCTTGCAAATAAGGTAATAAGGACCTCCATGTATTTGGTAATCATAAACATATAGTTTCCATAAATTAATCTGACCCACACCTCAAAAAAAGCAAGTGAACATTGAAAGCATTAAGATAAAATTAAATATTTGGTAAACAGAATTTTGTCAAATTAAAATAAATTGTGCTTCAGAAGATTTCATCACAATGTGAAGAGAAAAAAAAAGAAAGAAAAAACAACCCACAGAATGGAAGAAATGTTTGCAAATCATGTATCTAACTAAGGACTTGTATTCAGATTATATATAAAAATCTTTACAACTCAATAATAAAAAGACAGGTAGCATAATTTTAAAAAAGAACAAAGTTTTGAATAGATATTTAACCATAGATGATAAACAAATAGCCAATAAACACATACAAAGATACTAAACATCAGCAATCATTAGGGAAATGCAAATTAAAATCACAATGAGATACAATCTCACCCCCAAAATGAGTGTAATCAGAAGGAAAGATAATAAGAAGTGTTGAAAAGTGTTCAAAGAATCTGCAACTCTTGTACATAGAAACAGGCATGGCTATGTAAGATGGAGAAACCACTTTGGAAACTGTTTTAGTACTTCCTAATGGTTAAACACAAACATATCACATCGCCCAGATGTGAATCAACCAAAAAGAAACAAAAAATATATCCACACAAAAACTTGTACACTAATACTTATAGAAGAATTAATCACACTAGCCCAAAAGTAGGCATGACTCAAATATCCATTAATCAACAAATGGATAAACAGAATGTGGTATATCCATACACTGGATATTGACAATAAAAGGGAAAAAGTCCTGATAGATGCTACAACATGGCTGAAATTCAAAGACATGTTAAGCAAAAATGCCAGACACGAAAGAACACACATTGTGTAATTCTATTTATATGATGTCCCCAAAAGACAAAGTAGGTTAGTCATTGCCTAGAGCTGAGAGCAGAAATGGAAAATGACTGCAACTAGGTACATTTTTTTTAAAGACTAATAGAAAGTTTCTAAAATAATTTATTAACATATAATACTTAAAATAAATGAACTTTAGGTATTTAAATGATATCTGAATAAAACTGCTTAAAAGACAACAATGACCTCCTTTAAGATAAATGAAACAGAAAATACTAAGTGGAAGAGTTGTAATATATTCAGACAAGATGTGTGACCCACCTCCAAAAAGTGGGCGAAATCAGAATTTTTGAACTTAAAGAGAGCAACGAGTAAAATAAATAACATGACATTTCCAGGAGAACACACTTCAGGTGTATCATTAACACAACATGACAGATATTAGGAAGAGATTATATTTAAAATCAAAATGATAGGTAGAGAGCTACAGTTTCAGTAAGTCTTTTATTAGAGTGAGTATAATTACAAAACAATTTATACCCTGTATCATCATTTTGCTTCTAATAGCAGTGCCCCCAAAGGAGCCAAACACAAACAAGCAAACAAAAAAAAATAAAACTCAACATGGCTGAAGTTCAAATAGCAAAATATTGTGCCAGAAGAGTGAGTAAAGGGAAAAAAGCATGATTTCAAAGTGGTTAGAGAAGGTCTCCAAACAGAAGTGATATCATGGTAATTTCTTTGCAAATACAGAGTAAAAAAATATAAGAGGAGCATAATGTGCTACTGTGGTTAGGTAAAAGCAGAAGGAAAAGAGATTCATTGCTCTGTTTACAAGTCTCATAAGTCTCATGAGTCTCACATGAGTCTAGATTGTTAATGAGACCGTCAAGGACTTCCTTGACATGGCTATAACTTACCTTCCAGTTTTCAAGGTCCTCTAGAAGTGCCATCCTACCTTCTGTGTGTTCTGGACTCATGCTCTGCTCTTTTATCTCCAAACACCATATATTTTCTCCACCTCATATTACCACTCATGTCCTTCAATGTGTCAAGTTCTTTCTCAAACTTCACCAGTTAAAATCCTACTCCATTTTTAAAGTCAAGTTTAAATGCTCCCTTCTTAAAAAGCAAATATACAGACAAACAAAGAAACACACAACTAGCCCTTGGATACTGACAATAGAACTGAAGTTACCAAAGGAAAAGGAAATGAGTGGGGGATCAATAAACAGTGGGAGAGGACTATTAGAAATGTGATGGTGGGCAAGTTGTATATTTGGTGAAGCATGAACTTGCACATCTAACACGTTCATTGTCATAAATTAATGTTACCACAATAAAAATTAATTAATTTTAAAAGTTTCCTGCTTCCATAAAGCTTTTCTTAGATCCCCTTACTAGAAATAAGTCTCTCATCCACATTTCCATAGCATTTTGTATATTTCTCTTGGCATTTCTATTACTTTCATGCTATAGTTCCCTTTTTTTTAGCTTTCTTCAACATGGTAACCTCCTTTGGGTAAGCAGTTGTGCTTGCTCATTGTTATAGCCCTACCTAGTATGTGACTAGAAAAGACTATGCTCTCTGTGTGCACTGGTGGCTTAGCTGTTAATTCCATGACCTCTGGTGGGTGCAATCCACATATATCTCAAGGACCAGGGTTTGCAGCCCTGGGGCTGGGGGAAATAACCAAGGTGAAAAACTAAATAAAACAAATAAATACTCCTCTCTCTTCCTGCCTGTCAACTTGCCTTTATTTCTGCCTGCACCTTTTCTTAAAAAAAAAAAAAAAGAAGAAGAAAGAAAAGAAAAAGGCTATGCTCTCAATATATTCAGAAGGAAATTTCCAGAGGTGTGAAGAAGATTCTACCTTGAAACAGTTAAAGCTACATCCTATATCGGCTAGTTCCTAATAAGAGTGTCTAAAGAAAGCAAATCAAATAAACAAATTAGAGGTGACAAGAAGTGACTCTCTACATATTCATTGTAATTAGCAAGAGGCAATAGTGCCTATATAAAGTGAAAGGAGATATTACAAACATAACGGCTAAACTATAAGCATTCCTTTAAAGTTATTGCAAGAGTTGATCTAAATTCTAACATAATAATGGTGTGTTAACTATGTAACAAAATAAAGTATATTTAGGGGATTTAGAAAATATTGAAGACAGGAATCAACATAAATGAGATAATTATTCCATGTCAAGTATTAATTTCAGTAGCAGTAGCCATATAGAAAAAAAGAACTCTCTGTAATAATGAAAAGGAAGCAAAGTATAAAATCCTGTTCATAGTAAAAAGAAAAAACTCTTCAAGGGTACACATTTATTTATTCAGTCAGTCATTCAATGAAGCAAACAATCAAAATATATTTAGTATACTCTGCCATAAACGGTCACTTGGTGTTGAGAAAACAAAAGCTGCTGATAAAGAGAACAGATATATTAAAATGTGAGTGGCAAAAAACGGTTAGATGTATTTTATAATCTAATGGTTACAATAAAAATCCAAATGCATTGATAATCAATTCAACCCTTGTCAGGTTAGAGTGGCTCAGAAAAGGCTTTCTACAGGAGGGAGCCCCCTGAGTTGAATAAGGGATTTTTGGAGGTTATGTAGACTATCACTGGTGAGCATCTGGGAAGGAGAAAAAGGTAAAGACTTTTTCTAGAAGAAAACTGGGTGCAAAGGCATGAAATAGGAAGTTATCAGTATATCCTCAGAACTACAGATAAGAGAGAAGCAGAAAGAAAGTAGTTGGAGGATATGCTAAACTAAGAAGATTGAATTTAGGCAATGCGGATCCTTTGAAGAATTTTAAGCTAGCTATATGCTAGTATATTTCCGTTTCAGAGGATCACATTGGTGGGAAAGGAAGAAAATGAATTAGAGGGAAACAAGACTAGAAGAAGAGATATAATTAGGAGACTACTTTATCTAGTGATGATGAAGACAAAGCATGCCGTACTGAGGGTGAAGGAACATAACAAATTGAAGATATATTTAGGAAGCAGATTCAATGGAACATTGTGATTGATGGCATGTAGAAAAGAAGAGACAATGAGGACTCAACGTTTTGGGGGTTAGGCAATTGGGACATGTCATTTTGTGTCATAGGAAAAATGGAAGGAGTGGTTAATGAGAAGATGATGAATTTGAATTCAGGCATCTTAAGTTTGAGGAAAATGTGGGACATCTAAATGGGAATTTCCAGTAGGCATTAGGATTAATGTGTCTGAAGATGAAAGAAAGGTATGACTGGAATTAGACATTTAAGAGTCAACTCTATCTCGTTGTTAATACAGTTCATGGTAGATGGTGAGACTTCCAAAGTCAATGTCTGGAATCTGAAGAGAACTAAGAGTTGGAAGGAACCTCAGGAAATACTTCAGACAGCATCCAACCACAAGATGGAAGAGACTGCCACTTCAAATGAAATGCTTTTGCAGGCCATACCTGCTGTTAAGTTTTACCCAGGTTGATTCCTACCAAATTTTTCCCTTTTCCTTACCTAAGTCTACTAGAATACTTCCTGACTTTTTTACCAACACTTTAACAAGTTCTTCCACAAACATTCTCTTCCTAGGAGCCTTAGTTCTCTAAAGACAGGTTATAAACAACTTTGTCTTTCTCTAAGATAAAAACGAATGATTTATAAAATCCCCTGATGCAAGAAAGGTAAAGTGCAAGTTCTATGATACACATCACAAAAATTAAAATCATGCCCATATCTTTTTCCCCTATGTCACATCTTTAAAACCTTGTCTTTTTGCATTTACCTTATTCATTGAAAGTCATTCACTGAAAGTCTACATACTGTAATGAAAATACTGATCTGTCTGTATACATTGCAATACAGAGTTAATCATCTATGAAGCTCTATAAATTGAATATATGCCATATTTAAGACCTAGAATAACAGGATTTATAAATTAGAGCTTAGAGGTACCTCATAGAAATTTCTGGACTCACCACTGTTATTCAATAAAGTATTGAAAATCCTAGCTAGAGTAATCAGGCAAGAAAAAAAAAAAAAAATAGAAGTCATTCATACCAGAAAGGAAGAATTAAAATAGTGTTTGCAGATACTAGGATTTTATATACATATATATAGATATATATATAGAGAGAGATAGATATTCTTGTAGAATCCACTACTATTGGGACTAATAAATTCTGTAAAGCTGTAAAGTTGCAATATACAAAACAATGACCTATCTGGGAAGAAATAAAGGAAACAATCCCATTTAAATAAAAAACAATAAAATACTTAGAAATAAATTTAACCAAGGAGGTGAAAGATATATACATCAAAAATGATAAGACATTGATAAAAGAAATTGAAGACAAAAATAAATATATTCATGTTCATAGATCAGAAGCATTAATAGCTACAATGCCCATACTACATAAAGCCATCTATAAATTCTCTAAGTTCTATCAAAATTCTAAAGATATTTTTCACCGAAATGGTAAAAACAACCTTAAAACTCAAACAGAATGACAACAACCCTGAATAGTCAAAGCAATCCTGAGAAAAAAGAACAAAACTGGAGGTATCACACTTCATGATTTCAAAGTATACTTCTATAAGTTGGTCAAAATCAAAAGATATGAGCATAAAACAGATATAGACCGATGCAAGAGATCAAGAGTTCACACATTCACAGTCAACTAGTAGTTGAGAAGGAAGCCAAGAATATTGAATGGGCAAAAAAAAAAAAAAAAAAAAAAAAAAAAAAAGATCTCTTCAAAAAGTGGTGTCAGGGAAATAATATTCACATTAAAGAACATGAAACTAGATCTCTATCTTACATGACTCGCAAAAATGAACTCAAAATGGGTGTCCTTAAATGTAAGAACTAAAACTATAAAACTCCTAGAAGAAAACAGAGAAAAAGTTTCTTAATATTGATCTGGAAAATGATATATTTGATCTACACCAAAAGCACGACAAAAAAATAAAAAAATCAAGTAGGCCCACATTAAACCAACAATATCTGTCCAACAAAAGAAACCATCCACAAAAAAAAAAGAGGCAACCTACAAAATAGGAGAAAATATTTTCAAATCATGTATTGATAATGGGTAATGTACAAAATATATAAAGAACTCATAACTTAATATAAAAAAATCATCAACATTATCACCATCATCATCATCCAACTAAAATACATGGACAGAGAACCTAAATAGACATTCTTCAAATGAGGACTTACAAATGGCAAACAGGTACATGAAAAGATGCTTCACATCAGTAATCATCAAATCAAAACCTCAGTGAGATATCACCTGATACTCTTAGAATGACTATCCTCAAAAAGAAAACATAATAAATATCAAGAAGGATGTGGAGAAAAGAAACCCCGTACGCTGTTTTGGGGAATGCAAATTGGTATAGTCACTATGGAAAACAGTATAGAGTTTCTTAAAAAATTAAAACTAGAACTACCATATGACCTAGCATATCTGGGTATATAATTGAATGTATTGAAATAACTGCTCCAAAGAACTATCCACACCTCTATGCTCATTATATCATTATTCACAATTTCCAAGACATAAATACTACCTAAATGTTAACAATGAATGTATAAATAAAATGTTATATAAATATAATAATACAATATACATACAATACAATATAAGTATTATTGTATAAAATATATATACATATATACACATATATACATATATGTAATATTATTATTCAGAATATTACTCAGTCATAAAAAGAAGGAAAGTGCTGTTTGTGACAATATAGGTGGATTTTGAGGGTGTTACAGTAAGTGAAATGAGTCAGAGAAAGACAAATACTATATGCTCTCACTCAGATGTGGATTATGAAAGGCTTTATTCATAGAAACACAGTACAGTAATGGCTGCCAGGTGCCTGGGTGGAATGGAGAGGTGTGGAAATAGAGAGATGTTGGTCAAAGAGCATAAAAATCTCTTTGAGATGAGAATTGGATAAATTTAGCACAGTTTCTGGAACATAATAAACCATTCTTAAATATTATATTTTATAGCTAATTAATAGATAATAGTATATAGTTATGTAACTAGCTAAATAAGGCAAATAAGTTCCGCAGATCTAATGTGCAACATAGTGACTATGGCTCAAAATACTGTATGATACACTTGAAAGTTGCTTAAAAGATAGTAGATTTAAATATTCTTACTACATGCACACACACACACACACACACACACACACACACACATATACAAGCAATGTGGTGACTGTGTTAACTAACCTTATTGGGTTAATAATTTTGCAATTTTAATACATATGTATGTTTTGCATTTTGATACACATGTACATGTGTATCAAATCATTAAATTGTACACCTTAAACTTAATGTTATATGTCAACTATATCTTAATAAAGCTAAATATGAGAAATGCCGTGGACCATACCCTCTGAACCACAGTGGACACTGGAGTACAGGGAAATACAATGAAAGCCACAGTCAAATAATCAGATCAGTAGGGGAAGTAAAACTTTAACTTTTTTCTGTAAGAATCAATAGGACTGAACAGGACTTGGGGTGAAAGCAAAGAGAATCCAAGATTGATGAGTATATGGGGTTTGTTATACGATTCGCTCACTTTTGTTTGCTTGGAAATTTTTTATAACAAAAAGTTAAAAGACAAAGAAAATCCCAGATCCAAAAATCTCACCATTAAAGGGAGGCAAAATGATTGAGGGAGAAGGCTATCTGCCCCGTAGACAAAATGCTGGATGTGAACCCTAACTCCACCTTTTATGATTACATGAGTGGAGGGTTAACAATCTCTCTGTGCCTCAGTTTTCTTATTTACAAAGTAATGATACTAATATCCATCCCTTTAAAAAGACAATTACATGATACAAATTTTGCACAGTCTCCGAGATATCAACAACCATTGCTAAATATTAGTTATCATTTACTCATAATAGCTAACTAGTAGATTATATAATATAAAAATGATATAATTATCTAAATGGTAACTATTATGTATTGATAATAATGAACCAATATTCCAACAGATTAAAAGTCAAATAAAGATTATAATCAGGGAAGAGAGAGATCAAGAATCTAAAATCTATTTTGCATTTTCCATTTGTCCATCAATTCATCCACTAACTTATTTCATCTTCATTATTTAATGTTTATACTTTTATTTTTGATATGTTCTCCCCCACCCTAGTTAACCTTAGATCTTCTATTAGGGCTCATCCAGTTACTTCCTCACAGGATCTAGACATATAATATTTTATTTATCTAAATTGAGCTAACACCTAATGAAAAACCCTGGGTGGCTTTTGTGTATTTCAGTCTTGTTAAAAGGCAGCTGGTTGCATATTGATCAATATTCAAGTCCTTAGGCCCCACAGCCACAGCAGAGGGAAGCTGATAGGGTTAAATAATTGTACAGAGAACTTGTGTCTGTAGCTCAGTTTCACTCTCAGCACTTAGCAGTGTCTGGCACTCAAGTAGGTGCTCAATAAACACTAGTGAATAAATGAATGAATGAAGGAACTTTCATTAAGATCCTATGGCAAGGGAGTGGGAAGCTGGATTCCCCAACATCTGCCTTCTAAATGGACTTCAGATTGCAACAAGTAGGTATTAATAGCAGAATAATTCAACAAAAGTCCATGGATCTTCAAAGTCACCTAAGCAAGTAGGATAACTGATTTGGGTGTTCCCCACCAAGGGAGCTGCTCCAGCAAAAGGCCTGACTGACAAGGGTGGAGAGAGTGTGTGGAAGAGATGGGGGTCCTTATTCCACCACATCCTCTTCAGACCCTGCAGGCACCATGCTGGTAGAGACCATTGCCCACTGCTCTGGGATGACCTAGGACTACTCAGCATTTCAGCTTCTGTTCATCACAGTTCTCACACTTCAGTCTTCTCATCTGAGAATTAAGGAAACAATCTCTCTGTTCTATTTTATTTTATGTTTTAAAGGAAAGGTGCAGGCAGGAATGAAGGCAAGCAGGCCAGCAGGCAGGAAAAGAGGAAGGATTTATTTTATTTTGTATTTAGCCATATACTTTGGTTATTCTCTTGGGACCCTGACACAGACCCCACTGGGATGCTTGGTTTTTATGTGGACTGTACTTGGCCGGCGGTGGCAGACCTAACCACTACTCCACCAGGGCATACTTCTGTTCTATTCTAAACATTTGCTCTCCATAACAAACTATTTTTAAAGCACTAAAATCTGTTTATTTTATCTAAACCAGTGATATCATAATACACAGTTTTTATTTTAATCCCTGACTTTTAAAAAGTCGAGTTAATTCCCATAACTTTCTATTTTAGGGGTTCACTCCATTTTACAGAGTTTTTTTTTCCTTTTCTTCCTCCTTTTTTTTCTTTTTCTTTTTGGTTGTCATTTATTATTTTGTTCCCAAATTGTTCCTTGGTCTGCAATAGTTTTTGTACAAATATATCAAATAGATACCAAGTACCATAGAAGAGATAGTATTCTAAATTATTTTATATTACTCCACACTTCATCCCTGCATAGCAGATATTATTATCCCCATTTTACGGATGAGAAAAGGTGAACAGAAAAGTTCAGTCATTTGTCCACGAACATATTAATATCAAAGCCAGGAATCAAATCCGCTTTCTTCTAAATACCCAGGCAGTTTTCTCTTTTTTATCTGGCATCACTGAAAATTAGAAATAGACTTGGAAGGGAAAAAAAATCAATCCTCCATATGAGATAACAACCCAACTATGCCAAGACATTGCAGAAAAAGAAACCAGGAGCCTTCTCTTTGGTTTCCTGGTTCTTTTTCAAAGCAACGACTGGGGGCATGTGGGACACAAAGAAAGGAATGAATATTCAAAAGCTCTCCTCTGTCTTTCTCTCCCAGCAAGGGCTGGTTAAACAGGAATCCGGAGCCAGAACTTGAAACTTCAGTGAGCTCACCAGTGACAGTTTTTATTTGAGCACAATTGCTGTGTGCATCCCGTGTTCCCTTTTTTCCTCAAAGCTGTTTCTCCTCATGGGTAAGGCCTCATTTTTTCTCACTTGAGCAGAGGCCGAGACACGGGAGAGCTGCAACAGACTCACAGCAGACCAGAGCTGAACAGGCTGCAAATGGAAAATGCGACCAAGGTTTTTCTGGAGTTCACTGGAGACAGGGACCTTGAGTCAGACATTTGTTTCTCTGGGTCTTCAGTGATGTTTTTGAAAGATCAGTTACATGGCAAGCTATAGAAAACCTTTGTTTCTGTTTTCTCCACCCTTTTCCCCAATTTTCCAAGATTCATTATTTTATAAACAATGTCATGAAGTCAGTGAACCATGATAATCAATACATATGCAATGTTCTACAGCTTCAACTCTCAATTATCTGCAGTACCAGTGACCTCCATCCAACGTCCATTGAGAGTTTAACAGAAAGTTTCTCAACTCTAAGATCACTAACTAAAAACCTAAGTGTTAGTCCATCTTTCCCTCTGCTTGCTAGGCAGTTGTATCGCTGAGGCCACGTTTTACAAAGGACTCACATTTGGCCCCTCCAAAGGGGTAGATAAAAAAACAGATGGATTTTTATCTATTCATTCAAAGTGGAAGGGAGGGGCCAAATGATTTGTGTGTTTTGTGTATCTCTATTGGAAGGCAATAAACCGATGCAGAGGGTTTTTTAGGAACAGAAAAGCAGACTGGGAACTAAATCAGCAATCCTTCCTTTGGACACCAGCTGACCTCGATGGAGATTTAGTGCTAGATTTAAAAGGCTTTGTTTACAGACAATTAAAAACCACATAAATTTAAATTGTCAAAGAAGAAATGGTTTCCAAAGCTTCTAACAGCCCAGGAGCCCCTCCCTAACCCTGCGCTGGAAAGGCCCAGAGGCAAGCGCAAAGCCACTAACCCAAATGCCTGTGGAGTTTGCCAGAAAGCCAGATCCCGCTGCGTCTGCCGCTTGCTACTGCTACTGAAAACCGAAATCTTAACACAGCACCAAATGCAGTTCTGTGAGTACTAACCAGGTTACAAGAAGGCAGCACACCACCAGGAGGAAGGAGTCTACACTAAACTATTTCACAAAGTAGAATAGGACTTCCATGAGGCACCGGGCCATTTCTGCACACTCCCTTTTCTCCCACCGAATTAAAAATCAAAAGCGATACCAGCAACCATGGCGGTAGGGTGTGGAGCAAGAAGGGTTCCCGAATGTTCTCATCTGTGTGTTTTACTTCTTCCCATCAGTCATCAGACCAATGGACAGAAGCTTCCGAAAGGAGCAGCTCCAGAGGAAAAAGAACAACTCTTGCATGTTTGTCTCAATATTTGGCGCTGATGCTGATGAATAAGTAATGATGCGTAGGTGTTGATAACATTTATACACGTCTCTGATTGGTTCTGACACAGGTGCTCTGTGGAGGGTGAGGTTTACAATCGGAAAATGGTCAGGAGAAAGGCATGGTTTCAGGCTGTCCCTCACAGATGCGAGGTTTGCACCTGCGTTTGAAGTTGCTGTTTCATTTGTTTCTCTGCAAAAAAGCCAGGCATGATGTTCAAACTGGGAGCACCTGTGTTGGGGCCAGCTTGGCCTCTTTGGTGGCCTGACAGTGGTCTCTTTGATATGGTCCTTAAACGTACCAGGAAACCTTTTTTTTTCCCTTAGAGTTTTGAAATTTGGGGTTAAAATTAGGGAGAAAAATTAAGTGCACCACTGATCCAAGCAGATGTAAAAAGTACGATACCACTTGCTTATTTTATTCAAGGACTGGGGGTGCAGGGGGAGAAAAGACAAATGTTTTTAAAAACTAAATAAGGACTGAAACCCTGTTCATGGAATGAAATCTGCTGAAATCACAAGGTGATTCTCTTAAGTGAGCGAGGTGACATTGAGGCACTAAAGTCAATGACAAGTTTAACACAATCTTATTCTAGTCTAAGGCATGAATTAACATCCTCTGCAGCTAAATTAAAATTTGGAAGATTTTTTTTTTCTCTAATAAACTGACAACAATATTGATAGATTCTTCACTCTCTGCTTAATTGGGTTAAGAACATTAAAAATTCTCCAGTTTAAAATAATGTCTTTCGCAACCATAACTAATCTTTCATTCCCTAAGGTTTGACCAGTGACAACTGGAGGCAAATCAAGAAGAATTTATCACTCAGAATCATGGCTACAAGTCTCATTAAAAAAATTGCAGGGAGAACAATTACATGGCATGTTCAAATTCTTTGAACTTGGCATTGGTAAATCAAAAGGTTAAGAATATGCATTATGTCAATCTATGGGTTGCTTGAGATTTTGGTCAAATTTGTAATAAATATATGATTTTTAAATAGAGTTTTAAGTTTGATTACAGAACAAATGCAGAGGGAAGTTATCTATGTTGCTATCTTCAGAGAAATAAAATACAACTGTCTGGTCAAAATTCTACTGATAAATGGTGCCGGTAACAGCATTCTGAGGGAACAGATTCATTATTGAGAGTTTAGATTCAAGAGCAGACGGTGTCAATCAAATAACAATGTGTTAAATAAATACAGTGGAATTAGTATAATAAAGAGGTTATGCACCGATTTTAAATGTTATATTAGGAATGATTTTCGACAAATAATAGCTGACTACAAAAAATGTTCTGAATTAACACTTGTGTTTCTTTTTTTGTCAATTAGCTGAGCCTTTGATTTTAATTCTCCACCCTCTGGAGTCAAGGAGATGCCTTTTCTTCTCTTTAAACAAAGGATTATTCTTCCTCAAAAGGGGTTTGTCTCGTTCTTTTATTGTTTTATGTCACACAAGGGAAAAATGCTTTTGAGGCATCACTACTGAATTTAGCAGGGATGAGAGTTTACTGCTATATAATCATTAGTCAATGCAGTCGCTGAAACCTTAAACAAAAGAAAACAAACTACAAACAGGCAAGCATCCCCTAAAGGCACATCAGAGCACCAGAGAGGGGCGGCATGGATTTCAAACAAGGTTGCCCAAGCATGCGCTAAATATTGCCGCTCTTGACGTTAAACTGCACACCAAGGAATACAGTTTCACCTTCTCTTCGGAAACAATACTGAGAAGCAAGGGGGAAGAATATAAAGGGTTTAGCAAATGCACTTAACTCTGACTCTGTGGCAACTTTGTGAAAATTATATTTCAAACCTAACAAAAATCTCTCGGCATCAAGGGTCCTCCCATAAGGCTATTAGAAAGCAATGCTTAAATTGCCAGCACCTTTTGATTTTAAACCAGGTTTTGTTATTTTGTT
The DNA here is from genome assembly GCA_004363575.1 of Solenodon paradoxus. NCBI lineage: Eukaryota > Metazoa > Chordata > Mammalia > Eulipotyphla > Solenodontidae > Solenodon > Solenodon paradoxus. The sequence continues at coordinate 32,859 of RJWH01002091.1, read as the reverse complement.
CCAACTGCCCCCATCTCCAGTTACAGGTTGTAACACAGCTCTGTGTGGTAGAAATCTTGGAAAAAGAATTTCTTCAAGGGTTTTGGTTTTCAAAAGATAAATTTTGTATCATGTTCTTCACCACATGAATAAGTATTAAAACTAGTCTAAGTTCCTAAAGCAAGCTAATGAGGAAAGACTGCTTAGTAAACACACACACACACACACACACACACACACGGATGAGCAGGAAAGAATACAAAGGAAGTTGTAATGCCATTTTTAAAGGCAGGCAAAATGCAAATGGAGTAAATTTCACAAGTCAGAAACCCTGTTATTCAGGGAAAATAGTGTATACAACAAGCCTATCTTTTATAACCAACTTTTTCATCTCAAATATTTCTTTAAATTATGGATTCTGTTCTCTGGGTTGTGTGCATGTCTTTAGATTTTTTTTTCATTACTGTAGTCGTTTTTGTCAGTTTGTAGTTACTCAAACTTGATGATTAAAATGGAACTAAAGTTAATTTAAATGATATAAAGGCCAAACTATCTTTATTTCTAGTCTGTTTTTAACAAGCTCTGTCAGGGCAGAGCATATTAGTCCTTGGTTTTGCCGAGTATCATACATACGTACCCTGCCTCATCCTCCAAACAATCCTCATTTTTCAGAAACAGTTTTAAAGCAACTAAAGATCAGTCAAGCATCTTGGAGCTAATATAACAATACGTGAAATTCTAAATGATATTGATTTTCCTGGTTTCTGATGTTATTTGACAAGAACTCTGGCCAAAGGAAAAAAGGAATTTAATACCATTAAACTAGACTATCAGAATATCCAGTTAAAATTCTTGACAAGATAAAATATCACAGGAAATAGCACCAATTTTTGTGCGAATCAGAAGATTTCATTTCCATCATAATAGATCTTGTCTGGATTTAAGGATTCTATCCTTTTTAATTTACAGACAAACAGATCAGCGTAATCTCCCTGCAGCTCAGGTGGCTAAGACACAGAGTGTGAAAGCCGTGGTGGACCTGGGTTCAAAACCCAGAGCTGGAAAAAAAATCAAAATTAAACAAATGAAAAAATGGAAGAAGAAATTGAGGTAAATAAAGTTTAAACAATTCCTTTATAATAATGAATTGTATATCCTGGAACATCACAAGAGACTTACTGCCTTCAAGTCAGGTCATGTTTCCTTGCACATAGTTGGGGAAATTGCATGAAATTGTCTAAATGGGAACTGGATTAAGCAAAGTAAGATATGGAAAGATAGTTTAAAGTGACTTATTTGGTTTATACATTCCCCCCATACACAAAGATCAATTCATTTATTTAATCCACAAATTTAGTAAAGCACTCTCTAGTTCAGGTTTTATTGAGATTTGTAAGGAGGAGGGTTTTGGATTCTCATCCTGTTCCCAAACCAAAACCCCCATTCCATAACCCCACCCCCGCCATCCCTTTCAGGGCTCACTGAAAGTTTATTAAATGAATGAATCAGTCTATCAATGGGTTAACAAATGCCCTGTCTAAAAATGGATGGAAATCAAGAAACATAGATAAAATCATGGACATTTAAGAAGGTTCTGTTTGATTGAGGGAGAAGGGCTAAAAGTCCACATCCCACACAGAATTTTCCTGAAACAAATCAAGAAATGATAGAGATTTTTCCCATTTTAGGAGTTATGATAAAAAGTTATTAGTGGATTTATTTTGAATTACATACAATAGCATTTAACATGTATAGAAATCAACTAAAAATAGTAATAGCAAACTAGCAAATGAAAATCATGATCAGAACCATTGCTTGCCAAATCCTTTAAGATATGAATGTTGATATTTTGCCTAAACACGCACAAAAGGTTGACTGGGAACTAATCAAATACCAAGTAAACTATTTACTGGAACCAGATAAATATTGCAATTACCTTCCTGTCCTTTCAACCAACAGAAAGGAATTTTTGCCTAAATGACTTGGGTTGCTAAAACTCTATTTTATCTAAGTATACATATTTATAACATAGGAATAAAAAATGCTTTGATTCTATCTGGACAAAATTTATTCTTCTTCATCAAATCAAAAAAAAAAATTTTTTTCCATATAAAATTAGAAATCAACTTTTTGGTGATAAGTACTTTTCTTATATATGCCAAATGTCATAGTTTTCAAAGTGTCCTGAAAAGACCATAAAAGTATTATTATAATGCTTGCAAATCTGGCTTTCTTTTTTTGTAAGTTAATGATGTGAGATGAGAGATATTTCATCTTTTATACAGTTATTTGACAGTGATGAATTTAATTCATTCTATCACATTGAATGATACATTTATATTCAGTATGTAGTTTAAAATTTCATAAATGATTAAAGTCCCTGTCGTTTTAATTATAATATGCAGAGAGCAGCCAGAACTTATTTGCAAAGAATAATGTTCAAGTCAATAAATTTGGTGAGTACTCCTGACAACATATAAATAATGGCGGTAGAAGTATAACTACCTGTAGTTGAAAACTAAATAACAAAGATCTGTGTTTCGGTTTTTATAAACTAGCTCATCTAGTTTTCCATAGAGGCCCTTTCAGGTTATAATTTGCTTTAGTAGATTGAAAATACAATAATGCAATGGCACTACATTAGTTGTGAAACCAATTTCAACCTAGAATCCAGCTTGAAATAAATCTACCTTGGTTGGTCATATACTTGCCCACTGAAAAGGACATTGGGGACCCAGGTCTTTAAATTAGGAATTGTCACCAAAAAAGTCTGATCTTACTCACCTAGATGGTCTGATACTTAAGATGCAGTTCCCACCACCACTACCCACCCCAGATTGTACAGTGAATGACACAGCTGGAGTCATCTCCATAAACAAAGAGTCCACTTCACTACATTTATTCATTCAGTTAGCAAATATTTATCTGCCAGGCATCACTCTACCCCCTGAAGTTAAAGCCATTAAATAGAAAGATACAGTCTGACCAAAACCATACTAGGTACTCCCTGGTGGAGTAGCAGTTAGGTCCACCACCTCTGGCCAAGTGCAGTCCACATACATCCCAAGGACCCAGGACTCAGGGAGAACAACCAAGATGAACAACTAAATAACATAAATAAAATGCTTCTTCCTCTCACTTCCTGCCTGCTAGCCTGCTCACCTTCATTCCTGCCTGCACTTTTCCTTTTAAAAAACACACAATACCAAACCAGATGAGTCTATGTGGGATAAAAACTGAAAGAAATAAGATGATCTGAATTTTATGGCTACAATGGGGTTGCATAGAATTATAAGTTATACCCAGTCCTTCTTGAACCTTCCATTTTGGTGTATTCTTCCCTAACTCAGAATTCCATTTCAGCACAAGAAATTAAAGCTGTATAGACAAAGCAGACAGCCCTTTCTTGAATCCTTCTTTAGGTTCAGGAATAAATGATAACCTAATCACATCATGCCGTTTAGTGATTAAAGGGGGCAGATTGCCCTCCTTCCTCGAGGGGTGTCTGGAACTAGCTCCCACAGAAGCAGCAGCAGCCACCCCTGTAATTTCTGCAATCTCAGCCGTGAAGGGTGATCTTGGCTAAAAGATCTAGTAGCTCAACCTTCTTGCCAAGATTCCGAGTCTGGAATCATCTTATGAAGAAACCGGGAGTAAGGTTTGAGCTTGTACCTGACATAAAGCATATCATGACAAGCATAGTCATCATTCAAGATGTAACAACAGAAGGCAGAAGAGAAGCTGAAATGCTAATATCATATCATCTTCACTTCAAACACGGGTGGCTGAAATCTGTGACGCCACACAAGGCAACATTTTCAAGAGCAAGGCTGTTCCACGAAAGGGAAGTTTTGCCTGTACTTTAAATCTTCAGGCTTATAGCTATAGTTTCATTGCAAGTGGTCCTTTAGATGTTTGTGTTATTGGAAGGAAGGAAGGGAGGGAGGGAAGGAAGGAAGGGAGTGGAGGAGGAAGGGAAGGAGGGAGGGAGGAAGGGAGGGAGGGAAGAAGGAAGGAGGGAAGCAAGGAAAGAAGGAAGGAAGGAGAGAAGGAAGGAGGGAAGGAAGGAAAGGTGAAAACAGGAATAGAAAGGAAGAAGCGGGGGAGGGAACACTACTGCTTAGCAATATGTACTCCAAGACACCAACACATGACTTTTACCCACAGAGAAGGCTGTTGAACACCTCAGGGTGTACAGAAACATAAAAAAGAGAGAGGAATCTTCTCTGTGATGGTCTCAGCCTTTACCCATTTCCTACAACTTACTCCTTTACATGACTCTCCTCACTCCAGCCCTTCTACTCCCCAGGCCAGCACTGGCATACAGAAGACATTCGTGTGCTGTCATAGAACTAAAATACAAAACTTAAACTCTCCACCCATTACCAAAGCAGAGGCGTTAACCACCGTTCCCCAGCCGGAGACCTGAGAGATAGGACAACAGACTTTTAACTAGAGTGCTATGGCTGCGTTGACAGGCTAATGAACTGCCACCTAGAATCTCTTAGGGTTAATAAGCCACCTGTCTTGAAAGTAGCAGTCATATTGGTCTTTGAAGCCTGTCCCAATACTTAAACTCTTGATGAAGTTCTTACTGTGCCAGAGGAACTTACTAACAAAGCCACTGAGTCAATTTAACCTAGGGAAACTGGACCCAGAAGACTCGGCTATCAGAGTTTTGTGTTGAGATAATTACTGCACTAAAGAGAGCATATGGGCTGTCAGAGCTGGCACATGGCCTGCACCAGCTGTTACCTGGGCGCTTTGGAAAACCTACTGAACAGCATTTTGGATGCAGTGCAGCTCTGTGTAAGTTTTCCAAGGCTTCTACTGGGAGTTCTTCATAATAAATTTATTTCCTGTGTAAGGGACGATTGCACCCAGTAACGTAACTGGAACAAGCATGTTAAATTTTTTTGGCAGATAGAGCATCATTGGCTAAAGGGTAAAACAATCCAGGGGCATCACGCCTACCAAACCAGAAATCATGAAAGCCTTAACTAGAATAAGTCCCCCTGTCTTAAAAAATGAAGAAACGTAACTCCAACACGTTGAGAATTTCCTGGAAAACAACTGATACAGAAGATAATGCATTTAGTAATCTACCACAGAGTCAAGTGCCCAATACATTATAGCTAGTCCTTTTATTCTTCTTCTTAGCTGATGAATCCTACCTGGTAGAGTCAGGATTCCCGAAGTGCCATTACATAGGCCATAGGTGCCAATACAACTTTACCTCAGGAAAATGTGTTTCCAGGAATGGATATCAAAGTGTCAGTCTGTGAAATCCCCATCATGACTACAACTTCCATGTGAAAGGAGCACATTTTCTTCTAAATGGCAAAACTTAACACTTAGAATGTTCATGACTGACACTACTGAAATTCAGCCACCCCAGAAAGTACCGTGCAGCCACACACCACATGTCACAAAAAATCCGAAGACCAACCCAAGAGACACAAGGAGTAAAAGAAGGCTTTTCACGGTGCCGTTGTCATACAAGAAGATGATTTCAATAAATGTAGCCAAAAAGGTGGCATTAATCATGCAACTTAAATTCCAAGAAGAATGGTATCTATCATCTTTGTAATTTCGTAAATTTTCTATTATTTTTTTTTCTTCTAGAATGTTAGGAAGACTAAGTGGGACCCACAGAACACTCACATTACTGAGAAGTCACAATAACTTTGCCTCAGAGTTAATACACAAACAGAGAGTAAAGCTGGATTTCTATGTTCAAGTTCAAGCTTGCAAAGCTCTTTGAAAACAAATAGAATGAAGATGACGGTCATAGCTTTCTCCACCTGATTGGTAAAGAAAGTCAGCTTCACTTTAAGAATATCGTTTTAAGCTAAGTTCACTTACAAAGTAGGTCTTGCTCAAGCTTTTCATTGCTCTCAATCACCTCACTGACTCTCGATGAAATGAATTTACTTTGAGCAAAGACACAGCAGTACAAACAAGCTATGCAGGATCAGGTTCAGCCTGTATGTTCATATTTCCAGAGGGACAGTGGATTTGGGTTCCCAGACAAAGAAAGGCATGTTTCCGTGGAATGGGTGCATGTCCAACTTGGAAAAATTCAGTCATTAGATTTAAATTTTTAAAATGTATGCCTTAAAAACATTCAGGACATTTAGAAAATCTACCGCATTACATCACAGTAAGTGCATCACCGCATTATATTTTGCAAGCTTTAGCAAATAAAAAAATCCCCCAGAAGAATCTTAATTCATATCTATGGAAAACATTAAACTGCGAAGCGCTAACAACTGGAATTAGTCCTTAAATCTCTAATGAGAATAATAAAACATGAGTGCAGTTTGTGCTGTAACTTGATAAGGCCTGAATTTACTTGCTGTTAGGAAAAGTCACTGATCCAGCAGTATGGCTTTCTACTCCCTGAGGTACGGGAAACAATATCTGTCCTCTAGGAACCTCCTCTGCGGTAAGCACTTCTTATCTATGCTATCAGAGGATGGAGATAGCAGGCTAATATCTAGTAACAGCAGCTCTAGGAGATGATCCATTACTGATTGAAATCAGTCTCAAGAAGGTAGCTCTCCTTAACCCATTCAGAGCAGACTGGACCCCCCCACCCCCACAGAAGACCCTCAGACTCTCTCCCAACACTCCCTGCCATCAGACTCCCACCACTTCTCTCCCGTACACCCAGCATCTTCTTAAAATCTTGCCTCTCAGAAAGATGGTAGAATGGAAACTCCTGCCCCAAAACTGAAATCCAATTTTAGTTGCGATGATCAATCCATGTTAGCTGGGTAGATAGACATAGCAGGGACTTAATGAACCGATTAGCAATTTGCTTAGGCCCAACAACTTGCTGTGAGGAATGTGAAGATGATACGACTCCCTCTTTCTATACTTGGGGAATTTTGTTCAAGACGTATTTGCTGGGAAGTGAGTTGCACTGTTTAAAGGCACGGATCAACATAAATGTGAACAGAAGAATGTTTAAGAGCACATTAAGCCCTGAATTTTCAGGAATTAAGTTAACTAGGATGTCAGATGTTAAAGTACCAGCCACATATAAGCCTCTGATATTAGAGTTTTATATATTCTAAATTAGGTGTGTTCTTAAATAGCTTAACACATGGATAAATAAATGCTAACAATAGATTTCAGGCTTATTTATACAGTCAAATGAATATGTATATTTTTTACACACACATAGATGTCAAATAATAGGTGTTAGTGAATGAAGGGGTTTAAATATTATCAATTTACCCCTCTAATTTTTACAGAGAGAAATGGAGGCTTTAAGAGCTTCAATAACTTGTCCAAGGTTAATAGAATTGAATATCCCAATATCTGCTAATGCTTTTACTAACTTACCTCCTGCTTTTAAAGAGAAGTCTTTGTGAATCATCTATCTATATGTATATATATATATGTGTGTGTGTGTATATGTACATATATATATATATATAAGTCCACAAGCATATGAGATTTTGGCATTTTAAGGATTTCAGAACTAATTCGAGATACGAACAAAACAGTAGTCCTGTATTAAATATTTAAGATTAGCTATGTTGACTTTTGCTTGATGTTTTATTTCCATATCAATTAGATCTGAATACATTCACCTTTTCACTCAGTATCAGGAGTGTAAAGTATCAAAGTCAAATACCTGCAAAAAAACAAAATCTAGTACCAGCTTAAGCATGGTTTTGGACCCCGTTCCTATTTTTCCTCCAAAGTTACCTTCAAAAATTGTGATAAGTATTCATACTTCTCCACTGTTATTCAGTGGTGAATTTTCAAACTCTTGTGAACTCAGGAAAGTTGGCGCTGACACGTGGAATGGTTATTTTGTATTATTAAAATGAAATTTAATGAAAGCAATGCTCTGAAAGTCGCCACGGAAAGCAAAGGCATGCCTTTTGATTTTCTGAGATCAGTGCTGAAACACTTACTAATGCAACTTCTTTTTAAACTTCATCAACCACTCATTAGCTGTGCATCTGGTCCCTGACAGCACTAATAACTGATTTTTGGTGTGTCTTTTGTTGCTTAGAAATGTATTCATACTTACCAGCAGCAAACTAAAGAGAAAATAAACGTTCTTTAGCAACTTTTGTGCTTGAGATGCACTTCCCTCTCTGCCTGAACCTCTGCTGTTTGTGTCCCTTTCAGCCTCCTGATCAAGTCCAATTGCTGAAGAGCCAGGACCACCTAGAGACCCTCAAGAGTGGGCTCCCCTTGAGACAGCCACACGGGACTTTTGTTCATGCCTTTCATGTCAAAACGGCGTGCAGACTATTTTATGATTCATTTTCCCCTTTTTGATAAGATATGAAAGAAATATCAAAAGAAATTCAGGAATATTTCCATTTCCTCAGAATGTAATGAAGTGCAAGAGCTTATGCTTAAGAAACATGCTTTTTATTTTTCCATCTGGCTCCTAAGTGAGAAAATTCTTTTTACTGCTACTTCTGTTTGATGCTTGAAAACAACGATGGCTGTGCATTTTTACCCTTGCAAAGAATTAAATCACCTATCTTGATGAATTTAGTCATCATAACAGCTGAACAGAACAATGCCTAGCAATTGTAATTTTAATAAGTACCAATAGCCAGTGCTTATCAAATGAAAAAGGAAATAAAGTCAAAAATGCAACAGAAAACATACAAGTACTAAGATCTTGAATGTGTCCCCAAATGAAAAAAATAATATGTTCAATTCTGGCAACATACTTTTGATATCTTGGATTGTTCATAGGGAATGTTTTCATTTTTTTTTTTTCAGATAACTGACATAATTAGATACATATTGTGGTCAGAGGCTACAGATCTAACTAGCTAGTCAAATACCCTTCTTTGGTGTTATTTTCTAACGTAGCTGTGAATGTTAAAGTTGTCCCTCAGATTTAAGAGATGGGCATTTTTATATTTTGTGTCCTACAATCAAGTCACTTTGCCACTTATCACTTCCACATGCTTTGCTTTCTCCATGACTTCATACATTTAGATTCCTGACTTTTTTAGCAATCTTATCAAAATATCACTTTAAAGAAAACCAGGATCAATGGATTTTGCAGCACATATATGATATTTATTCAGTGGCCCGAATCTATAGCCTTTCTTTCCCGTCTTACCTTCCTAATACTTAATTTTCTGTACAAGAATGGGAATCCTTTATTCATATATTTAAACCAAAAATCACATCCCACTATATGATCTTTATAATCACACTGTGTGTGTGTAAATGCACACTGACAGCACTTTATTTTACCAATGACATTGTTTATAAACAACCTGTTAATCAAATTTCACAAAAGTTTTCTGTCAAACTAGGTTAATTTCACGCCAAAAGAAAAATCAGTTTGGTCAGATGCCAATAGGACAATTCCAAGACATTTTATCACAGTCAACAATTCAATGTTCTTCTGCACCGGGCATTACCATCTCAGAAATTCAGAAGGCCTTTCATAAGGGAACGCTCGAAAAATTTAAAATAAGTCTAAATAGAGTGTTGCATTTCGATTGTCCTCCTCTATTTAGTTAGAATAGCCAGGATGACAAGGTAGGAATGCCAGAGCTCCGCTGAGCTCTCTGTGCAGCAAGTACACATTGTAAATGGATTTACTCTTTTGCTTTTTGTTTCTACTACTCTTGGAAATTTGATTTGAATAAAAAATGTAGTTCCCTCTTTGTTTTGAATCAAGTCCCCCACCCTAAACAAGTAGTATTCCTCCGTTCACCTAGAAAGGAAGATAAGTAATAATACAGTGCAGGCTCCAAGTAAAATCTAGCCCAGTACCGACAGCGTAGTAATGATGTCATTAAGACTCCTAGCTGAATGGGATTCAGACAGAACTGTTGTATAGCTGCAGACATAAATCTGAAAGAACTTTTTGGCTACATTCTCAGACTTACCTTGAGAGATATTTAGGAGCTCCAGCAAAATGAGTTGAGAGAAATGCCCTCAAAAGAAGAAGGTCTGCAGACTGCAGACAGAGATGTAGGCCCTATAGGTGGGTCCTTCTGAGATACAGGAGGAAACAGTTTGTTAAATGGATAAAGACAGAGAAACAATCTGAAGAAGAGGAAAACAGAAAACAAATAAACCTTCATTCTAGCACAAATAAATGAGAGCAAGGCGATTGTGGGGCTGCTCAAAGCCTTTTTGCCTAGCTGAATGAAAGCAATCCTAAGACTGAATGGGTAATGAGATCCTGGCTCCTGAGATTTTAGCTTTCTTAATCATGTTCATAATTAATTCAAGAACATTGATAATTTCATTACATTCTTTTTGTCTTATCAATAAATGATGTGCCTGCACTTTTGGTCCTGTGTACAGGGAGAGGAGAGATGCTTTGGGTAATATTGTACTAGGAAGAGTGGATATATATGATCCAAAAAGGTGAAGTGGTAATTATTACCCTTGACCAGCCTTCTATTATCAGAACACGATGACAAGCAGCTACAAATAATTAATAAGCTTTTTATGCAGAAATGCAAAGCCTTTGAAGAAAAATATGCTGCAAGTGGAATTCCTTTCTGAAGATTATGTACACAGCGTAGCACGATTCTACAGAGAAACGGGCTGCATGGAACTCAGTAAAATGCATGGTAACTACAAGAAGAAATCAATAACTTGTTTTTAAAATAATTTTGAAAAACTTCCCTTTGTCTTCGTGGTTTATTTAAAAAAAAAAAATATATATATATATATATATATATATATATAATATGTGTTCTTCCGATTGTTTTCTGGGATCAGCCTACAAAGATGTTAAACTGAACTACCCTCCTTTTTAAAAACAGGACGAAAGCTCTGTCGTTATCTGTCAGTCATCATCAAAGGGACCCTGCTCCTTTACGGTTTTCCATTCACCCCCATGTAAATTTTCACAAAGCCATCACTCATTATTTCACAACCCATGTTCAAGGCTTTAGAGAGAATGTTTAATGCCATTTAATAGCATGAAACTGAAAAGCAGCCTAGTTTTCCAAACTGTTGAGATAATTAACACCTAATTAAAAGCTAATCAGTTAGGAAAAACTGCAAATATGAGAAATTCTCCTAATTGGTAACAAGGATAACATTTCCATTTTAATACAAGTGTGTTGCAAATTATCCATGCTCAAGTGCACACAAGTGCTATATGACTAACATTTTTTTTTTTTTTTAAGAAAACCAATATGGTGGGATAACATTTCGGCAGTGGCAAACCATTTCATTAAAATGTCTCCAAACAATTCGTGCTATTAAAGATAAAAATAATTCTCAAGATGCTTAGAAGGATGCATGTTGGCACTTCGATCTGATTACTAAACAAAATAGTCTTTGAGAAGACACTGCAGAATCACTTAGTAAGGCAAGCTGTTGCCTGTGACATTGATATATGGGACAGAGATGATGTATATACTGGGTGGCTTTATCAGTAAATCACTGGCTCTATTTACTTCCCCAGGGAAAAAGACCTGTCCCTGAAAGAGAACTCTTTGTTTGAGCCACCAGTGGGGGATTAATATTGGCAAAACATTCAATTTGGATATAGTCCTGCAGAAGATTCATAAAACAATAACTTAATAAGTTAACTGACAAAGATTTAGCACATTGGCAGGATACAATTGCCAAGAGAACATTAAGTTTCTTTATTAATTTCAACAAATTATTTCCCTGTGAACTCAATATATAGGGTCTGGCCACCAGCAATCCATTTCTCAATTAAAGACAACAAATTTGAGAATTTCTAAGTCCCTAAACTAACTTTTCAATAACATGCAAAGTATCAACACCATATGTGCTAATTTCTACTTAAAGACTACTAGATGACAGTCACATTTCAGCATAGATACCAACTTCCATTTGTTTCACGTATTTGTACACATTTCGGACCTACTTTTAAAGTCCCAGATCAGAGGTGGACTTTGCAAATCAAATATGCCAACCAATAAGTTAATGTAGATCCAACTGAATTTCAGGGACCCAAGCTGGAATTGTAAGTGCTTTCTGTGCAGTTTCATGAGAGCAGTCAAATTCAAAAGACAAACGCATATTCAATGGTGTGTGGCTAAAACTTGAATGTTTCAAATTCTGTCACTTTCATATATTTAATGCCAGCCTAAAGAGAGCCATCAAGACATTGTTCTCAACCCTCCCTCCAATTTTTTGCCCACATCCAATCAACCATCATATTGTAATGCTTTGCCCACCTAAATGTCTCTGCAACCTGTCCACATCTTTCCATTCCCAAAGCTCATGCCCCATTCAAATCATCAGCCCCAGTTGCCGCGGTTTGTTTAGAGAGAGGAGAAAAAAGCATTTATTTTATTTACTTGTTCATCCTGGTTAGTCCCTTGGCTCTAGGTCACAAATGCAGTTCCTTGGGATGGATGTGGCCTGTGCCTGCTGGGAGTAGGCAAACGAAACCATTAAAACATCAGGGCACTGGCTAAGTTTTGTTGTTTTTAAATGTCTGTCTGGCTGACTCCAGGCTCACCCTCTCCTTCCTGCTCTCACACAACCACCTCTCATCTTTTCAAAACGTAATTCTGGTCATGTCATTGCTCTACTTAAACCTTCAATGGCTCCCCGTTTCCCTCCTCTAAGATTGTTTCCATGCCCTGTGATCAAGCTTCCCTCTTAGTGTCATCTCTGTGCAGACTGTCTACCCAATCATGTGAACTACTCTGTGTGACCTGGATGGTTCTTTTCACTCGACCTCTGCTCTATGGCACCCTGGCCAAATTCAGTGACTGATGACCCATTACTTCCTTCCTTTCTTTTTTTTTTTTTTGAAGGAAATGTACACACAGGCAGGAATGAAAGCAAGCAAGCTGGCAGGAAGAAAGAGGTGGAAGATGCATTCCATTTATTTTTATTTAGTTGTTCACATTGGTTGTTCCCTTTGGCCCCAGGTCTTGAACCTGGACCCTTGGGATGGATGTGGGACTGCTCTCAGGGTGCACTAGACCACTATGCCCCGGGGCACACCCCTCTAATTGGAGTTTATAAAACTTTTGAAAATTTTTCTGTTGTACTTTGCAGTTTCTCCAGGTTCTTCGTAAAATCAAGTCTCTCTCAGTGAAACTGGACGTTTTCTCGCACTTGACTCTTGCTGCAGTGTGTCAATGAATTTAGCGCCACCCGGCCTCCCTGGCAGTTCTCCTAGCCGGTCCTCTTGTTACCTTCCTCTGCAGCCTCTGCTGTTTGCTTCCCCGCAGAACTGAAGCATGTCACGTACAAGTAGAAAGGCTTGTCTGTTTTTCAACTTGATCAAATATAGTCTATTCCTGAAAAAGCCCAGTATTGCTCCTTTCATCTCATTAGAGTGATATTCTTGGTCTTTGCTACAATTATTTTATCAGATACAGACACAGTTTCACTTTCTTCTCTTTTACACCCGTGTTTGATTATGTCTGGAAAGGTGAAGGTTGCTAGAACTGAGAAAAGCAGATAAAATGATTTCACTACATATCATATAAATAGTTTGAATTTGACTACAGTTTGACTGTTGTTTAAAATTTTCATTCTTGCTTCCAGGAAACTGAAGAAAAAAATTGTTTAAGATGGGGGTAAGTGTATATTCCTTATATCTTATTAAATAGACAGTTTATGTGACCCCAATATTGTGTCAGTCAGGAGACATTAAATATTAAGACACATGCAGGAGTATGGACTATAAAGAGTGCTCAATAAATCTTTGTTGAAATCATAAATAAAAGTAAACTGAGCCTATAAAGCCCAATTTCTAAAGCATCACTTTATGTTTCTACCTAACTACTTTGTCAGAAAATTCAAATTTGGTCAATTCAGTGTCAACTAAGGCATAAAAATTTGTGATATATATTTTGCAAAATTTCATTCTTTTAAGTTTCAGCAGTGTTCTTGAAATTTCCTTATCAGGAAGATTTTGTTCCTGAATATACCAAATAAATATAGTCTATTTGCAAAACAAATAGTATCTCAACAGAATTAAAAGAGGAAAGAGGGACAAGCAAAAGTGCAGACATTCGTATTTTAAGGAGTCAAGAAAGCATCACTGGATTAGAGGGGTAAAGTTACAAGCGTTTGAGTGAGGAAAATAGCCAGGGGGCGCTAGAGGGCTGGAGCCACGTGGTCTGTAAGATGAGGTGCAGAGCTCGGTTACAGAAACAGGTTAGTGAATTGTATTCTACTATGTTAGTCTTTTACCTGATGTTCTAGGTAATTTCAACATTTAAAAATTTTTTGTACCAGGGCATGAGCACAGAGAAGAATTTGGAAGAAAGTGATAATGTTTATGTCACCAGGAAGACATATGAAGAAAGGAAACATAATTTGATCATTTTCTCTCTCCTTTTCTAATTCAGAAAGTCATTTTCTTCATTTAACACTTGAGTTTGAGTTCTCTCCCCTCTCTAGTGGAGGATACAGAGGCCCTCATAAGAGTTCAAACAAAGTTCTCCAAATACAAACGACAAAACGAAAGAGATGATTTTTTACGTAATAATTTTCTATGTAAAAGAAAATACCCAAACTTACAAGTTTAGAATCTTGTAGAATTTGAGAAGTTCAGCAACTCAAGAGAAACAAATACGTTAATAACTATTCTACAAGAATGAATTTTTGCAGAGGCATGAGATGTCTTATTTTACTCACTTTTTCTTTTTCTTAATGAATATTTTTAGAAGCTGTTTTTTGATTTTAAGCTCTCATCTTAAGCTCAAATGATATCTATTTAATACTTACCTTTTTCTTGAGGATGCAGAGCCAGATTTGTCATAGTTCAGCATGACTGCTCTGTAAAACATGGTTTTGGAGTTATGCGCATAGTATCAACTCCAAATTTTAGATAAAATGAGGTGGAGGGGTATTGAGTTTCTAAGTCACAATACTTGTAAGTGATGGAAATAAGATTTTTCTCTCTTCACTCTGTAGTTTCTAATGCAGTGTAGTCAATCTAAAAGACAACATTCAATTGAAATAACCAATTATGAATGACCTAACTTTACCTCTGACCTATTGTCTATGCGGTTTTCCCTTGCCTTATGGACTTCTTTGAAAACAAGAAATCTCAGGATCCCAGTATCAGTGAATTTCTTTCCCATTTTCCCCACAGTAATCCAAATATTCCAAGGAACAAAGGTGAAGAAAGTGAAACCCACCTTGTTTAGACACGGAGAAGGGAGGTGCTGTTAGCGTCACCCACATCTGGGAGAGAGTGAGCGAGTTTAGAACTCTGATACTCACAGTGGGGTTGGGTCTCCATTAGGACAGAGGAGAGCACAGCTCCAGGGCACTCAGGCCTCCATCTCCTACTGAGGTGAGGGAAAGGAGGGTGAAGCACCCAGGGCACATGCGGCCATTCCAGAAGTTCTGGGTTGTCACATCAGGAGAGAGGACAGAGCTTTTGCTCAACATCCCACCATGCACAGGACAGCCCCATACCAAAGGGTTGCCTGACCTAATGTATCAGTGGTGCCAAGATTGAGAAACTCTGTTCAAGATAAGGCCTTTCTAAACACCTTTCTTTTCCATCTACCTTAGGTCTTACTCAAGATGGAGTTGGGTGAAGGAGTTTGACATCATTTCCTCTGAATTATTTACTCACTGAGGCAGCTGGGGTGAGCATACCATAGCTGGTTTCTTCTCATATCCCCCTTCTTCCTGTGTTCATCAGAGGCCTGTAGCCTCATGCTTTGGAGCAGGGTTCAGGAGTCAATAGACAAGGTTAGATTCTAAATTACTCATGAGACTACAGGCAAGTTATTTATCTTATTTAAGCTTCAGTTTCCACATCTCTCAAACTGACACCATAATAGTATTCATCTTCCAAGGTGAAGGTCAAATTATTTTCTCAATTCCTAGTGCCATAGCTTTTATCTAGATCTCAATATTTTTGGCACGGAGAATTATTTATTATATTCTCTTCATTGCGCATAAAGTACTAGTTGGGTCTACTCTGTATGACTGGATCTTTTTACTTTGGGGGGTTCCCTTTCCCAATCTAAGTCATAAGTCATTCAGTGAGTCTTTTCCCTGGGTCCAGGTTTGTGTAGACTAGGCTTGATCAATTAGAATGTACCATTTCCCTAGTCACAGTTTGGGGATAAGAACCCAGGCAGGCCAACAAAATCTATTCCAGAGACTTCACTGGAGCTTTTGGAAAATGTCCAATCTGCTCTATAACGAGTTCTGCTCAGTTTTCAGAGACTTTTATTCTTGTTTAAGGCTATATGAATGTATTTCTGCCATTTGCACAAAACAGCAACCCAAAAGTTTTGGTCTCTCCATCTTTGTGTTCCTTATACAGCCTAGAGTATCATTTTTTTTATGGCATAGACCCTCTGAAATTTATAACTAAATTTCATCTAAATTCCATCCTTTGAGAAGTGGGCAGCATCAAACTAGAAGAATGCAGGTAAAGATGGAGGTGAAGTATGGAGGAAGAGCCCGAAGACCAAGGGCATAGGGGTCACTAGAGAGAATGGAAAAATGACCAATTGTTTGCTGAGGTTAATAGAAACTTTGAGCTTTGAGGCTGCTCTGCATGGCAGAGTGGAGCAGAAAAGGGAAGTACAGTATTGGTCATTACCCATTCTGAGGTGGACATAGGTCAGGAAAGCACAGGTGATTAGTAGGATGCGTGAATGTTAGTGAGAAAGATGGAGGCAGGTGCATCATCAACACCTAGCAAGGGAAAGAATATAACTCACTTGTACGTCCTCTGGGCAACTGTGACATAGCAACCAGAAGATTCACAGCCAAGCATCAGCTCTGCCTGACTAAGATCAAAATGCTTGGTTAACTCAGTGATCTAAGTTTCAGCTTAATTATTTGCAAAATAGAAATAAAGATCCTTATTCTTCAGGGTGGTTGAGAGAAGTAAATGAGATAGCATGGGTGAAAGTGCATGCCCAGCACAGTGATGACCAAAAAGTAGATATTCAAATCCTCTGAGGCAGAACAGAAAGGAGTACCCAAACTCACTGAAGATATTTATTAAGCATTTAAATGCACTAGACACCATACTAGATACTTAGGCGACCGAAAATATGTAAGACAGCCCTTTCCCTCAGGGTACAGATTAGTGAGAAGCACAGACAGGTAAGCATCTTAATGAAAGCACACTTTGATAATTGCCACCACAGAAAGAGAAAGAGACTGAAACCCAGAAAAGGTTGAGATTCGTTCTGCCTTTAGAAACCAGAAATGAGTCAATTAATTCAGACTTGGGAGTTGAAGAAAGATTCACAGAAAAATAAATCACTTAGAGGGATAAATATTTTCTAGACAGTTATGTGCCCATCAGTGGTAGTCTGCCATTTCATTACCTTTCATACACCTATTCTCATTCTTGAACGTGCTAGGAAAGCCTGTGACGTCATGGCTCAATCCAGTGTCTCTCTGGTGGCCTTGACGTGAAACCAGTTCAGATGATCACAGGTGTGAATTCCTTCTTGGTTACTTCATTTCGTACTCATCTCTAATTTCTTTTGTGTGTGTAAGTTAAACACACATCTAATTTGCTAGAACTTCATTAATTTTTAATTTAACGTATTCTTAAATCTGATAAATTTCACTAAATAAGTATTTCTGAAAAAATTTAACAGCAAAAATCTCTAATGAGATTTCACATTTAGATACCTTATTGTATAGAAAAATAGTACAAGACACTTACTACTGCTCTATGAAATTATATGAATAATTGAAATCAAAACCCACATATCAAAATAAATCACCTAAATACTTTTTATGATATATTATCCTTTTACTTTGTGAGTTGGTTTGCTTACTGGATAATTTGCAAAAAAAAAAAAAAAAAAAAAAAAAATCACTCATCAAAAATAGGTCACCAGGTCACTTTGGTGAATTTATGGCTGTGGAGTTCTAGAGATTTGCTTTAGTAAAAGACTGACATATTTTCTTTGTGCCTTATTCTAAGTATGCACATGCATCATATTTTCAAATCCCAAGAGAAAAATAAGACTCACTTTTTAAATTTATGCTTTAATAAATACATGCTTTCCTCAAACCTGTCTGTTCTGTGTGATATTTAATATTCCCTATAATATTTTCTTAATATTTTGATTGCTACACTATTTCCTGTGATAAGTACAGTATCACAGTATTTAACAATTGGAAAAGATCTTCAATATCATGTAGTCCATTGATTTATTTACAGAAAAAGAAACCATTGGTGAGAAGTTAGTTGATGGTAGTTTACATTCTTGAAAAGTAGAAGACCCCAGGTAAGGATTCAAGCTCCCTGCTCTAACCAATGATACGTTAGAAGTTTAGAAGCTGAATTCAGTATTGATTATAAGATCTTACCAGCTAAAATATGAGTTTTTCTAAGAATCAATTATTTATTTGGCTTTATTCTTCTGATTAAACTCATATATATAATTGCATAGATATGAGTTGAGTGGCAATTGACTAGGTTATGGTTTCTTAATATTTAATTCAACATTTATTAAGTAAAATGATACACTTTTTCTTTGGGGATAACTTTCTTCCACTTGCAAACTTTTTTTTAACCCTCTCAAAAGTATACATTCCTATTCAGACTTTCACCTTCATTTTTTAAATTTATTTTTATGCTTTGAGCTTTTACATCTAACTTTTTAATCCATGTGAAATCACTTTTGTTCTGTGGTATAAACAGACAATTGAAATTGTGTTTGTCCATGTAGCTAATCTTTGTGTGTTACATTATTTTAGAAAACAAGTCTGCTTTTGAGTTATTTATCCTATGCTGCTGAATATTTTTTCATATTTGTGTTAGTATAATCATGATAGAGCAAAAAATAACCTAAAGAGACTGGTAACCTAACAAAACAGAAGTTTTTTCTATCTTAAGTTGTATGTCTGATGGGATCTGTAGGCGTTGTTTATCATAATCACTCAAAATCCAGGCTGGTCAGTTCATCTCCACATGTGCCTCCAGAATCACAAAGTCATGTTAGTGTCTACTCAAAAGCATATCACTTTTTCTATATATAATTCTTCTCCTCAATAAATTTTTCATTTTTTAAAATTATTGGCTATACAGCTACTTTTGATAAATATTTGTCTTGCTTTTTATGATTTTTTAAAATTATATATGCAGGTTTTCTATAAAGTTGGTTTTTAACATGTATCATTTTTAGATCAAACATTTGAAAACAACAAGTATAAGTAAAATAATACATCTAATTCATGCTCAAATTACTAACATAAAATGATACATAGTATGGTCATATAAGCAATGACTATAATTATGCTTATTTCTAGTTTCATGTATTTCTATTGTATCTCTGTTCACTAAGCTTATGTTTATTTTATTGAAATTCTTAAAAAATAGTTTTCAGATTCATATTCTAATCTTAGACTTTGTTTTAGGATTCACTAACTTCTGTCACTTTTTATTCTTTTCATCTTTTTGTACTCCTTGTGAGAGTTTCTTTGCTTTCTTCTGTTGAATTCATTCATTAAATGATTTACAGTCTCTTTAGCAACAAATATATTTCTGACATATCTTTGAATACACCACACATTTTAAATATAATATTCTCATAAATTTGAAGTAATCTACAACCTCATCAATTTCTACATTGTTAGGAAAGCAACTTTTTTACCCTTTAAAAACCTGAAACTTTCTATTTTAAATTTTTAATAATTTTTTATTATAGTATGGTGAGAGAATGTGGATTAATAAGTTTACAAGTGATCATTTTCAAGTTCTCTAAAATTTTACTGAAAGAACAAGTCCACACATGCATGTGAGTGTATTTGATCTTTTCCTAAAACCATGCTGTGATCCAAGATTCCAGGAGGCACCAGTCCACTGTCCAGTTACAGATATATTGGATCCTAGAAGTAATAGTTTATACAGAAAGAAGCTCTTCTCCCATACTTCTTTATACCAGAGGCAAGTGGAAGAAAAGGTTCCACTCGTCTTCCATCCTACTCACCAGTCAGCCACACTTTTCTTGGTACATGTGTGAGCTACAACTGGATTCTTCAAATCAGTGTCTTCAAGTCACAGATGGCAAGCCCTCACCTCCCTCCCAGACTCTGCCATATGGTTGAGTCTTAGCTTTATTTTTCGGAATATTCAAGCCTTTCAAGTTTTTTTTAATCTTCTTCTTCTTTGTTATACTTTTAATTGTGATTACTATCCACGCATCTTGTAAGCCAACCCACTTGCCCTAGTTTATGAAAGTGTCAATCAGTGTCATTTTCTTCTGTAGCTCTTCCCATCGCTGTACATTTCAGTCCCCCATGACATAGTTTGGAAGCTTCCTGGAACTTTTGTTTTCAAAAAGATTCTGAACTCTTGGTGTGTAGTTTCATGGGAAGCCGAGAAAGGTCATATTAGGGGCTATTTTCAGCTTGTCACCAAATTATTACAGAACATGTGTGCATTTTTGAAAAATCAACATTTGGTACAAATACAGTAAGATGAACAGACTTGGTTCTTGTACTTGCACTTCCAAGTTCTCACAGCTAAGAGGAGTAATTACACAAATAAACAAAATATGTCCGGGGCTTAGCACATGTCAGAAACACTTCTGAGTCTTTAAAAAATGCTTCATTGTCACTTTCTCTCAGTAAAATTCAGGATCTGGGATGAGAGAGTCAGCGCGAATCTCAATATTTGAGCTGGTAGTCAAGTATTCATTGGAATTCAAGTTCTGATTCTATAGTTATCAAAATATTTCTAGCATTAATAATTTTAATTAGAGGCTACATTAAAAGTGAAAAGCAAATGACAAATTCTGTGCTTGCTTAAATAGTCTTCACTTTGAATGTTAAGTCAATAATATTTCTCATGTAAATTATTAGATTGCTATATAGGGTATTAGTTTCACCTTTAAAAATCTTACTCGAATGATAAAATCTTGAATATTTTTAACATATAAGAGTGTCTGAATAACCTTTAATTAAGGTGAATATAACTGAAGAAAAGTAGGAATGCATGCCTTTAATTTTCAAAACTTCATAGAGCAGTAGGGCTCATACATGTTAAAATTAGAGATAAAAATCTGCCTAGAGTTTCACAGGGTAGCTGAGCTTGATCCGGCCTCTGTTCCTAGAGGACCCCTCGAAACCATCACATCTACCAAGGATGACAGAAAATGTGTGTGTGTGGCAGGGGGTGTGTGTTAATTTGATTACAAAACTTTATACCTGAACTGTAATTCACAAAATATAATAGTCTCAAAAGAATAGTGATGCAAAACAACATGCCTAGAATTTTTCCCTTCTCAGTAATACTTCACGTCTTAAGGTTTTTTGTCAAGTATATACACTTCCTTCAGTTCCTGCCACATGCAAAGCCAGTGCCTGGTTTGTGGTCAGTACGAACATGGGTCAGCCTTCTTTTTTACTCTTAAGGATCATAGTCTGTAACGCTGGAAATGGACACAAACTATTCCAAAATAAAGTTGCATAAGACAAATCCTATAGTAGGAAAGCCTTAATATTTCCATGAAACTCCAGGAAAAAGAAAGGGAAATTCTACCTCAAGGGACCTAAGAAAGAAATTATGATTTAAATTATGGCTTGAGGAACGGGGATGACTTTGGATGGCACACAGCTTTGTGCCTGTATCGCTAAGTATTAAATGCCTCTACCGAGACTGTGAGGCAGGGCTGTAAAGGATACTGACAGGGCAAAGCTGTGGGGCCAACCAGTCTCTAACACATATGCAAGCCATTAACCCTGCCCTTCCCTATAACATGCAGTTACTGTTGATTCTGCCTCACCCAAGGATTTCAGAAGACCAAAGGCATAGCTGACCTCCAGCACTTAAGGTCAGCGTCATAGGAAACTATACATACAGAAGTTCTCTTCCTACTCAGAGTCATGCCAACAATGGCCAGACCTTCTCTCCTTCAAAAGTAAGTGATCACATTACTCACTCTCTATATAAAATAAAATGATACAGAGCAAATGATTACAGATCAAATGACATAAAAAATATGAAAGTTTTTCAAACCATAAAATCTCACATAAATGTTAGGTGCTGGTATTACAATAATCCTGGGTAAAAAAACAAAACAAAACAAAACACCTGCGAAGGAAAGTGAGGAGGTGGTCTCCTCTCCATCAGAGCTTCTATCTAATTCCTGGATCCAAGGGAGAAGAAATGCTAAATAGCTTAGTGTCTTTACACTTCTCTACCATCCTTTCAAAACCTCCTACCTATTTTGAAAGTAATAGGTGGGCTTTTGACTGCTTGGAAAATTTGCAAGAGTACTGAGCTAAGAGTATTTCTCAAACATTAATAGTTAACTTACGGACTTCATGAGTTTTACTATTGTCTTCAAACCACCTGTGATGAATAATTTTCTTTGACTTGATCTCTTTATTAAAAATGCATTTATTTTGAAATGAAATTTCATATTTCTACTATAAATGGAAAAAAACAGTGCCACTGGTCATAAATATAAAGAGGCATGTAACATATACAATAAAACAAAACAAAACAAAATGTCATAAAACTCTCAGGAGACAGTTTCTTAGCAAAGGCTGGATGAATGCAGCCACGCAAGAATGCCCAGATAACCAGCAGAGCCATCACCCAGATGCCACAAGACAATGACATATAACCAATCCCTGCTCACTTAAACACTAAGTTTTGGGGTGCTTTTGAAGGTAAACTGAATCATTCAATAAGAGCTTCTTTTCACACCTTAGCATGCCTACAGATTGCCTGGGGTTTATGTTCAAAGACAGACTTTGATTCTAAAGGTCCAAATAGAACTTGAGAGCTGCAGGTACCAGGTGCTAATGATACCAATGCTCTTGGCCCACTTTGAGTAGCAAGATTTTATAGGATCATAATCTGTTTCATTAATTACTTTTTGACTCTAGTATTCATTTGCAAGGGCTTCAGTTACAAAGCGTTTCTTAACGGAAATGACTTTTCTGATCATTCTGGAAGCTCTAAGTCCAAGACCGAGGAGTCGGCAGTTGGTCTCCCTCCTTCACCTGCACATGGCCGCTGCCTTCCTAGTCTTCACATAGTCTCCTCTCTGTGCATGTCTGTGTCCTAGTCCCCTCTTCTTCGAAGGACACAGTCCTGCGGTTGGGGGCTCACTTAAGTGACCTCGCTTAATTTTAGTTATCTCTTTAAAGGCCCCATCTCTAAGTGTAGTCGCACTCCGAGGTACTGGGAGGTTAGAACGTCACCACATGAATACTGGGGGAGGGAGATGCATTCAGCCCACCTCAACTGTTGGAGAGTCTGGAAAGAAAATCATGGTATTTGAGCTGGGGCTTAAAAAGTGAATTTCATAGCAGCCAAGAAGGATGAGGGTTATTTTAGAGCACTGAAGGGACAATTAAGCTCAGCCTGGTCAATGTGGGATGGACAGATGATTTATAACTAAAATTGCTTAGGAAGTGACAGAACTTGACTCACTACTGCTATAACACTTTGAATGCTTTTGAGAGTGCACAAAATCCACACCTCTCCCCACACCAAACATGAACAAAAACCAATTCCCAAAGTAAGGAGGGAACAGATCCTTTTTTTAATTTTTTATTTTTAAAGAAAGGTTCAGGGAGGAGTAAAGGCAAGTAGACAGGCAGGATGAGGGGAAGAAGAATTTTATTTTATTTTAGCTTATCTTAGCCTATCTCATTTCAATTCAGTTGTTCACATTAGTTGTTCCCTTGGGAACCAGAATGTGAACCAGGGTCCTTGCGATGTACACAGACTGTGCTCCTTCAGAGGCGGCAGACCTAACTGCTGCTCCACCAGGGCGCGCCATGTTCCTTAAGAGAGCATGCACGGGGCTGCTTGCACAGTCTGTCCTCTTCATCTGTGAAACTATACCCTGTCCCTCGGGTGCCCCCAGTACAGCCTGTATCCCCTCAGCCAGAGACTGTAAGGGGCTGGAAACTTCCCCTAACAGAAATCCAACCAAGTCACAGCAGCGCTATTATCTCCAGGGAAGGAGACAAGAGGCATCTCCTGCCCGTGCTGTTCTCTCAGGCTGATAATAAATAATAACACATGCTATTGATGTAGCACCTTTCTCAAAGGAGCTCAGAGTGCTTTTCAGACATTACCTCACAGTACCCCTGTGATCCCAGCCCGAGAAGTGGTTCCTAAAAGTCCGGCCCTACTCAATCACCACGAGAAATCTCGAGACTGGCGGGTAATGTATATTCTTCTAAGGATAAAAGTGGGCATACTTAAACACCACGGAGGGGCTTTTTTTTTTTTTTTTTTTTTCCCATTGTGCTTAGGTAGCACCGATGATGAGCATCTTGGCCTGGACGATTGCCTGCTCTTCGGGCACCACCACACATGCCAGTCTGGGGGAGAGGAGAGATGACCGCCCTCCGCAGGCCTGGCTTGGACAGCTGTGTACTTTGGAAAGCTACCTGATTGACTGCAGACTTCCTACTTAGCCTCTCAGGCTTTTAAAAGAGAGCCCACAGAGTTGCACTCGCCAGAGCCCGCGGCCAGGATGAAACGGAAGGATGAATTAGCCACCACTCATGGCTGCTTCAGAGCCCGGTGTCCACGCTTTTCCCTACCACTGCTCTGGGAAATGCACGCTTTCATGTTGAGGTTGTCAGCCATCCCTTCTCCAGCCCTCTTTTCAAGTTTCTTGAAAGGTGAAGCCTTAAGGTCCCCATCCCTAGGGAGCCCACAACCCTCGTGATGTCAGAGAACTGTGTGAATGATGTCGAAGAGAAATCTCAGCAATCTCTCAATGGAGTTTTACACAAGACAGAGCTCTCTGACGTGCAGTTTAGAGAATATAAAAAATAAGTGCAATTTCCACCAAACTTCATTTTTAAATTACAGAGAAATATACTTAAAGTTTCCCTGTTAGTTTCAGATGAGAATGCCTTCTTAGCTGCTGATTCTGATCCAGTGAGAACTTGAGCTCCCATTTACCCTGACAGGTTGTGCTAGATATTTTCTGTTCCAGAGTCATACTTGTTCTAAATAATGGAAAGTGGCCCATGTACATACATATCCCAGTTAGAAACTGTTATTTTCTCTGTCTTAAAAACCCTTGATGGTATTTACATTCTAAATTAAACTGAACACTGTATATTGATTTTAATATGTTAAGATGAAATTCAATTTTATGACGACTACCATCACAGAGCATATAGGATCAATGTGCTTGCCGATTTCCTGCTTACTACCGATATCTCCCCAAGGATTTGATACAAGAGTTACAAGAATATTGTTTCTGAAGATGTGTGCGTAAATATCCTATCAAGTAAGCTAGAATGCGTTGTACATTAGGCAGTGAATGATTTGTGTGCTGCATTTTAGGGAGATGGCATAAATACTGATGCATCCTGCAGAGAGATCACTATAGTCAATCCACCTAGCGAAGCTTGGTTCCATTCCCTCTAAGCGGAGCTGGCAGGAGAGGTCTCTCTGTAACTGCTCTTAGGATTCACTCTCTCCAAAAAGGAGGAAGTGCATCTCAGCTAAGACGCAGATATGGGTGTGCAGGAGGCCATGCCAAGATGGCAGCAGGCCCGGTGACCAATTAGGTACTAGTAAGTGAATGTGTGTGTGTGTGTGTGTGTGTGTGTGTGTGTGTGTGTGTGTGTGTGTTGGTCTAGCTCCATAAAGCCTTCCTTTGACAACCAGAGAGGCACTCCAGTGTGGTGGATATGAGCATGGGCTTGGAGTTGACCCAGAACTAGGATTAAGTTCAGCTCAAGTTATTTACCAGCTGTGTGACCTTAGGGAAATTCTCTAACCTATGACTCAGGGTTCTTCTCTGAAAAATGGGAAGCTAATCCTAAGATTGGTGGGTCTTAAGATTTAATAAGACTACACATAAATGTTTTACCATAGTAAAGCATTGAGAATTGAGGAAGAGTTCAATAATGGTCACTATTCTTAACAGGTAATACTTAATATCCCAGTCATTCAAATATTATTTTCATTGACTTCTCATTATGAGCAATGTACTCTATAGATACTTAGGAAAATGCAAAGATTAGTGCAATGTAGTCCCAACTTTGGAGGGGTTTGCATCCTTGTTGGGTATATAAATACATAAAGAGCTATAATTGATAATTAATAAAACATGGTAAAGTACCAAAAGAGGGGCAGAATATAACGCTATGGGGGGAGTGTGTCCATAGGCTAAATAGATTACTTCCTCCTAATAAGATCAGGGAAACCCTCTTGAAAAGGATGCCATTAGGTTTTGAGTTATCAAGAATGAATGGAGTTCTAATGTGTGGAAAGTTAAACATACAGAGGACTAAAGATAGACACAAGAATATAAGACACAGAGATGCTAGCAACTCTGGTTGATTAAAATTATATGTGGCAAACTAATGAAAAAGAATTTGGAAAATACAATGGAGGAAGACAAAGGAGAGCACTGAAGTTCAAGTTCAAGAGTGTCGTCTTCAGTGTGAAATGAGGAGTTTGTTCTTGAGGACAAATTTGATCTGAGTTCAGCAGTCAGATAAGTAAGCTGGTGACTAACACTTAGCAGATGCTTGGCATGGTGTGAAATGCTTCATTTGTATCAATCAATTGGTCTTCATAAAATTCTGAGATGACTGGCATACTCCTCTGGCTCAGCGACTAAGGTTCAGGTCATGCAAAGTCCAAGGACTTGAATTTAAGACCTGAACCTGGGAAGGAAAAACATTCTATTAGTGAAATGCTATTACAGTAGCCGTTATACATGTGAGAAATCTAAGGCACGGAGAAATTAAATTGACTGCTCAAGATTATTACATAGTCAGGAGTTTATAGGCAGGATTTGAATCCAGGTAATCTACCTGCAGCAAACACACCCTTGACAACACATCCCACAGGCTGATGCTTCAGAAAGTGAGTGTGCAGTGGGGCACCAGTGAGGGGGCCAGCATCAGAAGGCAACTGAGACAGAATAAGATGCCAAATAATACAATGAAACTTTGACCATGGCATGGGGAGACAACTATGGGACTAAGACAAGAATAGGGTAGGTAGGACTGGAATGAGTTTCATTTCACAGAGTAAAAAATTGAGAAAGAGGATTCAAATGCAGCCAACTTTGTCTCTGGAAGGAAGGAAATCCCAGGGCATTCCCAGGTCAAGGCAGCCTAACACAAAGCCATACAAAGCAGGAATGTTGGAATCTGGCAGACCTTTGAGTGCCTCGTGCCATATTTATCAATCTACAAAAGTAAAGACTTTTGAGATTATTTAGGGTTTTATGGGATATAAGTTTATAAGTAGTGGCTGGAACATAGGACATAGCCAATATACATTAATTGTCTTTCCTGTTGAAGGTCAGTGAATGCAAATCACAGAACAGAGGAAGGAGGAGGAAGGCGGAGTCAGAGAGGGTTAACTTCTCTCTTCAGAGCAGCTCTGCTTTTAGAGCAGGGAACTGAATCCCACAGGGGACTCAAGTGAAGGCAAGAGTTGAAAAGCAGACATTATGCTTGGAGTTGGCCCCGGATACCCTGAATCTGCATAGGAAATATAGGTAAAGAGGGAGAGAGAAAGACAATGGCGGAAAGAAAGGGAAGCTTCTGTGTCCCTATGATAGGCCTCACATTCTGATATTAGGGTTTAAGGTGAAGGTGCATTAAATAAAATGATGATGCTTATATGCAAACTTATTTTTGCAGTTCGTCAACACCGAGATGTTGTCTTTGACTGCACACAATTGTGATCATGTAACTAATCTGGAATCTAAACCTAAAATTTAGAAAAGGGACCAACATATTTTAAACCCATGGGAAGCTCTGGAGCCTCATGTCATAAGGTAGTGCTTCCATAATGGACTTTGTAGCTGAATCAGATGGTCATTTTTATTGCTAGATTCACGAGGTTGAAGCAGGAATTAGGGGCAATGGACGCAGAATAGATTAGACAGTATCAGTTCTACAGTCAGATTCCCACAGCAGTGAGATAACTTGTAAAAGAATCCAACCTACAGTATATGCCATGGGCAAATTTATGGAGACGAAGGAAGGAAAAAATTGTTCAAACATAGCAAAGATCATGAACTTTCTGGGAAAAAGGGGGTAAGAGGGAAGAAATTCTCTTGGAGAAGAAGTTGGATAAAGTTTATGGACAATCCTCTACTTAATAAGAATCTGCAATCCCAGAACACCTGGGTAAGACACTTCAGAAATGCCAAGCAAAACTTTTATGAAGTCACCTGAATGTCCTAGAGAAACTAAACAGAATTTTTAACTGTCTAAAACAGTGGGACTGAGCTGTCATCTGATTAAAGATACTAGAAATATTGTACAACTTTCTCGGATTCCTCCATTGGAAGAATCCTTCATCTCTTCTCCATGGCTTCCCATAAATAATTTGCCTTACGTCTCATTCTAGGGCCTAGACCTCTTTATTCTTGCATGTTTCCTCCAGACAATCTGAGCTCTTAAACAGGCTTCACTCTTAAATCTGAAGTCCATGTGATTTGAACCAGTCACATACAACATACATCAATGCTGAGGACCTTCAGCTGATGACTCTAGCTCCCCATAATGGCAAGGAGCTGTGGTCATTCTACAAAAGTAGTTCACGAAGTAAGGAGCCCAGGACCCTGAGCCATTTTCCTGGGATGCACTATTGTGGATACCTGTGAAACCAGATTTTTATTACATGTTTCAACCAAAAGGACAGATTGCGACACGCTGAATGCAGAAGTAGATCTGAACACTCAGCTGTCATTTATAAAGCCAAGAGTTTGAAAACATTGCAAAAATGCAAAGCAACATTTTGTTTAGAAAAATTTTTGTTTTTTGGAAATAGAATTTTTCAAAAACGTCATTTATTTTAACATCTTAGGGTTCATTATGTTCTTTTTAATTGAAATAAAATATAAAGTTCTCAATTTAATTGTTAATATATTCAATATCAATAGATACAACCTATACAAAAAAACCATTGGAATCCTCAATGATTTTTGAAAGAGTAAAGGGACTCTTTAAATGTTTGACATCTATTATCCTAGAAAGTTGTTGTTTACTTGGTTTTCCACATTAGAGAAGAGGTCATCCTGACAGAGGGTAAGATTCTTGAGACATACATACACACATAAGTATGTAACTGCCATCAGGGGATTGTAAGAAGATCCTCATTCTGAGTACGTAGTTACCAAAAAGCACTATTTTGGTAAATAAATACAAAGCCATTTTCCATGTACATTAGAACTTTTTATAAAGAAGAAAAGAATATAAGCACAATTTATAAAATCTGCCATATATCTTAACTTCTAACCACTACTAGAATTACTTTCACACCCTTAACTAACCACAGAATTTAGTCCTATGCAGTCTAGCTTATTTCAGGGTGACAAGTTAACTACCAATCTAAAATGTCATTGCCCTTGAGCAAGGATTTGCCAGACTCCTATTCTTGAACCCTGTCCAGGTAACCTGATGAATGAGTTAGTCAAGGAATCCTGCTTTTTCAATAAGGACTCCACATGATATGTGCAGCCAGGTTTCGAAGGTAGGAGTATTTTGCCTAAGCCAGATTTAACTACGTGGGACTTAACTTCCCTAATTCATTTCTTTTCTTTCACTTGTCGGGCAAAGTTTTCATGACTCAAAGTTTTCATGAACTCTCATTTCGTCTTCCATTCTTACTTTCTCATTTAACTTCTGAAATATTTTAATAGAGGTAATTGCTTTGTCCCAGTTTTTTAACAATTTTCCTATGAATTCTCTCTCTCCCAGCAACACTCTACCTTTATAATTTATTTATCAAAAGATCGACAAATTATTTTG
Source organism: Solenodon paradoxus (assembly GCA_004363575.1). Classification (NCBI taxonomy): domain Eukaryota; kingdom Metazoa; phylum Chordata; class Mammalia; order Eulipotyphla; family Solenodontidae; genus Solenodon; species Solenodon paradoxus. Next base: position 3,189 of record RJWH01002091.1, on the reverse strand, counting down.
GAAAAACTTGACATCTACATGCAGTAGAATGAACTGGAGTACTTTCTGACACCATACACAAAACTAACTCAAAGTGAATTAAAGACCTGCATGCAAGATCAGAAACCATAAAACACACAGAAGGAAACAAATGCAATGTATTTCATAATATCATTCTTAGAGATGTCTTTGGGGATGCATCTCCAATGGTAAGGGAATAAAAGGATAAATACTCAGCTGGGACTATATCAAACTAAAAAGTTTTTATACAGCAAAAGAAAGTATTGTCAGAATAAAAAGACATCCTACTGAATGGGAAAAAAAAATGCACACTGTATCTGACAAGGGATTAATGTCTAAGATATATAAAGATCTTACCCAATTTAACAAAAAAGTTTCAATCAGAAACAAGCAGAACTGAATAAACACCTCTCTAAAGAGGATCTGCAGATGACCAACAAGTATTTGAAAAGCCTCTCTTCATCTATTCTTAGATAAATATCACCTTACAGCAGCGAGAATGACCTGTATCAAAAAAACCAAAAACAGCAAGTATCAGTGAGGATGAGAAGAAAGTGGAGCTCTCTTACACTGCTGGTGGGAGGGCCTGTTCGTGCAGCCACTGTGGAAAACGGTATGGAGATTCCGCAAAAATAAACAGTAGAACTTCATTCAGTACAACCCAGAAATACCACTGCTAGATCTTTATGCAAAGAATATGAAAATATTAACTTAAAAATATATATGGACCCCCAGTCTTATTGCAGTACTATTTGCAATAGTTAAGACACAGAATTAACCCAAGTGCTCATTGATGAATGGATGGATAAGGAAGATTTGGTTTACATAAATATGTATATGAATACCAACTCAGTCATTTTTTTTGGATTTCCCATCTCCATATTTACTAAGAACCTCAGATAAAATGAACACAGATTAATTGACCCACCAACACAATTCTTGATGCAGAATCACAGTGTGTTTGGGAATTCGGGAAGGTGAAGGGGTGGACTATGAAGCTCAGCAACTTAACCCATTGTCAAAAGGTTGTAGTAAAAATGAGATTCAAGAGGCCCAGGACCTGTTCTTATCCGTAAGAAGAGTACACACAGTGAGTCATGCTTCATAGCTGCTACTCAGAGCCAAAGTGCTGGGGTGTGTTTCAGTCAGATAGTACATAACACATTTTAGTTGCTCAAACCAGGGCCAAAATAAGTAACCAATCAGAAATACAGGCTCTACCAAAGAAGACGGTGTTCTGACAGCCAAGAATTTTGCAGAGTAGTTCCAATAACACTTTTTGGCAAGTTCACTCATAAGGATCATAGAGATATAGCTTCCTTACAGGATAAGCATCATCTAGGTACTCACAGGTATTGACAGATTCATAGATCAATTGACCTTTGCTGTTTCCCAGGACAAGAATTGGACCAAAACAGTGCTTTGCGTAAAACCAGTTCAGTCTTCTCAGGTCATGTTGATAACTTCATGGTTTTCCCATGAATAAAAGTTCTAGTCACATCGTCAGCCATGACAACCATGGTCTCCAGGTATTACTCAGCCATTTTTTAAAAGGTGAAATCCTGCCATTTGCAACAACATGAAAGAACTTGAGTGTATTTTCCTGAGTAAAATATGTCAGAAAAAAGATGATTTTTGCCTGTATTGAGAATACATAGAAATAACGCCAATGACCTGATAGGTTAAAATTAAGATGAACCTTTGGAACTTGACCTCAAAGCTGGAGATGCCAGAGGGGATGGGTTGGCAATGGGATTCTGTGTTGGATAAGGATTATTTATTATTGTATTATTTCTTTTATACTTTCCTTTCTGTTTTTTGGGTTTTGGGATTTTTTTTTTGGAGGGGGGTATGCTTGTTTGTTTGGTTCAATAAAGTAAAAATAAATACATACACAAATAAAAAATCAAATTATTTAGCCATAGATACAGACATAAGTCAAACCCAGTTAAGAGGGTAAATAATAAAATATGACCAATAATGGGATAGTCAAAGTGATGGTCATCAGGACTTGGTCATTACCAAAAAAAGGAAAAGGAGGTAGAGAAGCTCGCAGCCCCACCAGAGCAGAACACAGTAGCAAGCACAATAGGAAGAGTTGGATCAGTGAATATTTGCTCTTAAGTCCTTCCAGAGTGGCCCTGATGGTTCTAGAATCTTAGAGACCCATTCCTTTGAGGAATGGGAGGGAGGACTCAGGTGAGAATTCAGACATGCACTGTCTCAGGAAGGTACACTGACTCCCTTGAGGGCCTGGTATGTGCAAGTGGCAGTCGACTCTGGATAAGTTGTTCCTCCTCCCTTTTGTTTTCGTTTGTTTTCTCTGTATACGTGTCATTTTGGGAGAAACAGAGGGGAGTCAAGCAGAGCAAGCATTCATAAATGCACCTCTCCAGGTAGACAAGTTATCTTCAGAAGCCTAAGTACAATGGTGGTAATAAAGGCCTTTGATTTGTTATCAATTATTTATACTTCGCTCATTTTTTAAGTAGGCATCCAATTTATAATAGAAACAGAGCCTTGAGAAGGAGACCATCCATTTCTCTCTCCCTGTCAGTGTGGGGTTGTTTCCTGTGGAACATTTTGGAGTGCTTTGTCTTGCAGACACTCTGTCTAAGTCTGTTCCACCAGGAGTCTAATGCACTAGTCGTGCCGGATCAACGTGAAGAGCTGGAGAGCAGCGGCTGTATTAATAGCACAAGTGGGCAGAATCTGGGTGACAGGTCTTGACTGCTCCTTCTGGAAGACAAGCTCACATTCATATTGACTTGCTCTGGAAAAGTATTTCCTGAGACCCTTTCATATTGTTCTTCCTTACTCCCCGTTATGCCATTACAAGTAGTGAGGGCTTTTGGCTGCTGATGATGGAGAGGTAGGGATGCCTTTGTTTCTAAGTGCTCCTAGGAAGTGCTGACTTGGCAAGCCAGGAGACAGGGTTTTATTTATCCCCAGAAGAGGCAGACCTAAACAATGGCAGCTAGAGCTTTCTACGTTGGCTTGCCAACAGAGTTCAAACTTGTTTTGTAAAGCTCCCTTCTGGACTTTGAGTCTGAGGGCCTGGAGAGGTGACTCGGAACTGGAAAGTGTGGTGTTCTGACAAGCCCATGTTAATTTCTCAGGCACCAAAGTACAGCCAGTAATGGCTATGTTGAGGGCTCAATGTCGTATATTCCTAGAAACTCCCTAATA